>JAIUZE010010435.1:0-67144 GCA_022085475.1 Heliosperma pusillum
CTAGCGAGCGAAGTATTTACCTTGGACCTATATTCGGTTCATAGTTTGTTTATTATTATACACTCTTTTATTTCCGTATTTATACGGGAGATATGTCTCCCGTCTTGTATATTTCTTTTGTAGAATATTATTTCCGTTTTGTAATGACTCTTTTTATTTATGACACCTTCGTTATGTATTAGTATCTTTTATGTATTTAAATAATTTTTTTTCTTTCCGCAAATTTGAGGGTGTAACAGATTATTTGTGATCTTTGGATGACTTGGCATGGTTTGTTTGTCGAGTCTCAATCTTATCAAACTTATGCCGCTAACGGTGAGATCCAAGCCCTAGTGAGTGTATGGTTGCCTAAGAGTGTCATCCCCGAGTCTATCTATCATATGATGGTTACGGTTTTGTACTTCATGTACCGATATCTTTAAATATTGAATTGCCTATTTATTCTTCTCGTATTTCACATGTATATTTATATATGCATGCTTCTACTTTTGTATTTCCTTTTATGTACGTTTATTGTGATATGGCTGGGAGAACCCGGAGTTACTCCCTACTGATTGTGGCGTTCATGTTTTTCATGGATGAACAGGTTGCTTGCTTGGAAGTCTTTTTGCTTGTGATATTTTGGGTTCGGTTGTGACCTAGCGGGCGTTGGCCTGGATGAGTCACCTCTAGATGTTGTTTAGCTAGTTGCTAATAGCTTTGACATTTGATAACACTTTGAGAGACTTCGTCTCTTTGTAGCATATTCTATTTTAGTTTGTAATTATTTGACATTCCTCGTATTTTCTATTTGCATGTAAAAAGTTTTAAAAATACCGTAGTTCTCCGCTATAGTAATCAACATGTTGTTATGTTTTATGTCCGCATGAGCGAGGGTTGTCTCAGTTGGTATCAGAGCTTAAACGCTCCCGACGCACACACGTGAACCCTAAACTTAAACTACTTGACCTTGAAATAATAAATGAGAGATGGGTAGACTTAAGGACATAAGGTGGTAGTCTTTGGTGTACTTGATGTTTGTTAGGTTCTAACTTGTTTGTTGATTGTGTTGAGTGATGTTATGTTTGTTTGTATCTACCGTCTTAAGGTGGATCATTGGGTTACCTAGAAGAAGTATACTCTACCGGAGATTTGAAGATTGAACAAGACTATTGAAGGGTAGGCCTTCCTCATCGATGTTTTCTCTCGTCCTTAATGTATTATACTCTCTTCCTTCTATCTAAGTGCTTCTTTATCATCTAACGTCTTCTCCCCTTAGAGATTACTCTTGTTACTTCCCTCCTCCTTATCAATTTGTATCCTTACCTTCCTCATGTAATATTTTTGTGGATGCCATACCCATTTATTTGTGGTATATTATACTTGGTCGGAAGAATTTTGAACTTTGTGGAATATTAATGTTTGTTAGAATGAATTTGTGATTTGAGGAAAATGGTGTCGATCTAATTTCACCCTATAGTGGTGAGAGTTGGTATCCTTGAGGAAAGTGTGGTAAGGTATGTTTAATGATTTTAATGTATAAATGCTTGCCATGACTTGTGTGTAAATAGTTCATGATATTCGATGGTGTAAGGTTGAATGAGTTGGCTATGACTTCATAACTCATTAGTAATTTCGTCTTTTGGACTTAGAAGTTTAGTATTGTTTTGAAGACCATGCTTATGATAGGTCTAATTGTTGTAAATAGGAAGCTTTGAATGATATCTTAAGGTGCGAAATACTTTTGAGGTTAAGTGACGTCTTGTGGTTTTCTATTGTGTGTTTGTGAGTATAGGCTTGGTGGAAAAGCATTTGGCTATAGTTCTTGGATTTAAAGATATGATCTTATCTTATGGTATCGGAGACTCGGTTGAAGTAGTAAGGTTTCGTTGTAAGTTGAACCATATTACTTGAGGATTATAGATATGAGCGAGATTCGATGATGTGAACTATGATGGAAATACCTTGGGACGTTAATGATGATGTTTGACTTGATGTTGTACTTTGATAATAATGAACTCGTGGGCTATATGACTTGAAAATGACCGAGTATAAGGGAGTATTTGTTAGTCCTTCAGTTAAAGAAACATTTGAGGTTGTGTTGAATATTTGAGCTAAAGGAATGTTACTATGCTTGAGTTGCAATTCCGCATTTGAGAATCTGTGTGATATGAAAGGATGGATGAATTGGGTTGTAGTCGATTTGTCGAATTTAGGCGCACCTTACTTTGATGATTTGTGGTACCATGGTCCCTTGTTTGACCTTTATTATCGGGATGACTTGCTTTGCTATCACCCTAAGTTTGAAACGAGAAGTTTTGTTGATTAAACCTTAAACCTTTACTCGTGCCATTGTCCCTTTTCATTTCCATTCTTGAATGTTTTTGTCAAGATTGATCTTTAAGAAATCGCTTGCTCGTACCTTCTTTCTTACTCGGATATCTTCATAACGCTACTATCTGCTTTGTCTCTTTCTTGACCTCGTTATTTTCAGCGTTCCTCTCTTGTAATCTCGTGCCTGATTTATTCTCGTGTTCTCCTTGAGATTCCTTATCGTTTCCTATCTCGTTGCTCTTTCATCTTTTCTCTAGTGGATTGGATATTCCGTTTGTAAGGCTCAGAGAATAAGTGTGATGTAATTATGGATTCTTTAGCTAGAATATGTGTCCTTGGATTGAGCAAATTTCATGTTGTATTTCATCATGGGAAATAGGACTTAAGCTCTAGGATGAATCCTAATAGTGATAATGTATCCTCTCTTAGTGGTTTTAGATTTGGAGCTTGGTATTGTAGTGTTATTTTGAGAATTTAGTAGATCATGAAAATAGTTCGTTGATGTTGGGTATTATAACGGTTGCTTGGGATATCATTTGGGAATTAGATGTCTCTAATTGGTGGATTCTAAAAGAGACTTTGCTTTAGGGTAAGTAAGCCGGTAACCAAAGTTTGAGGAGTTTTATCATAAATGAAAATCGATTCATTTTGAGTTTTAGATGAAATAGATGATTTGAATGGTTGTCTAATTGCCAAGTGATTGGCCATTCGTGGGTTGGAATTAGTAATTTTCTTTTATTCTTAAGGAATCATAGTTTGAGATTGAGAAATGTTCATTGCAAGCTTTTGATAGTGAGTGCTCAGTTGTTATGGATTATAGATATAGAATGGTGAACCCATTTATCTTGAGAATAGTAACCATCATAGTTTGCTAATGTGACTATTTATATTTGAGGCTTCGAGGAATATTTTCATAAGTGAAGATAGTTGCATCTCGAGTTATAGTTGAGCTAACTAATTTGATTAATGGTCGCATTATTGCCATGTGTTTGGCAAAATATTAGTGATTTGGGATCTGTGCCCGACCTTTCTGGAGGTATTGTGTTTTAACTTTTGAGGATGAGAAGTCCATCGTAAATTTAGGATAAGGAGTTTTGGAATAAATTGGATCAGAGGATTTTATGGTAAGGACCGTTCACTTTGTGGTTGTTAGTAGATATGGTCCCCTAAGATGAGATTTCTTTGGTTAGTGGTCTCAGATAGAGTATGATGAATCTAAGGATTTTATAGTACGTTAAAGGACCTCTCATGCAGATTGCAATCTATGGACCCTAGTCGATGCTAATTAGGTTTGAATGGTTAGGTTGATGACTTGAGGTCTCGTGGTTATGAAGGATTTCAGTAGAAATCTAATGATTGAAAATGTTGAGGTGTAACTTGGGTAAATTACATCCTCTTGAGGATTTGAGTATTAGTAGAGTTAGTACTATCGAATTCTTTTAGATCTTCGTACCTATTTTATCGTGATCTTCCTATCCCTAAGAGTTCGATTTGTTTCATTTTTGAGTGTTTTGTATATATTTTGTTATCATGAATTGTGTGTGAGATGTGCGAGTCGCTCTATGTTTGTGTAATGTCTTGTTATTTTGATTTTATCTTTGAGAAAACCTTCAAATTTCCATATTGTATTTCTAATTTAACTTTTCAAAGAAGTCTAAAGATGGATTGTGTACCCTCATTTTGGAGAAAATGGATTTCTTTTGCTTTTATATTTGGATTTTGCGTTTAGTTGGATGTTGGACTTATTATTGGAGACGTCTGGTGAATAGTCCTGCACTTACTAACGTTTGTTTTGATTTTCAATTTCGCTATTTCGTCTTTGATTTGATTTGGATAACTAGAGTACTCGTTCGCGACGGGCACTCTTGTGATTCGTAAATAATATTTCGCACTTATGAAAAGTTTCCTTAAACCATTTTCGAGATGATAAAAGTTTTCGTATTAATTTTGAAAACCGATTCTTGTCCTTGATACTTTTGTTTACTCTCAAGTTTCGAGAAAGAAACTTTTTAAAAGGTGGGGGTGATTGTAACACCCGCAAATGTACCCTATTTTTATATTAAAAATATTATACGGATACTTTTCAACGAAATTTTAGTTTTAGTCTAGAATTAAATTTCCCGTGTCTAATTTAGAAAATCCGAGTTCGTTTTCGAACTTTACTCGAAATTCCGAGTAAGTTACGTCGTCTTAAGGCGCTTTTGGGCTTTTTCCCATATTTTCCACTTACTCACCTTATACCTCCTTTAAACCCTAACTCCCTCATTCTTTTCCACTTACTTCTTCTTCTTCATCAAGTGACCACCAAAACCTAAGTTCCATACTTGCTCAATCTCAAAATCGTCGCTACTCCTTCGTTACTCGCTCAAATTCACTAAAGTTCGTCTTATTCTTCCCCTCTCATCGCCCTCTATCTTATTTGGTAATAAAATAATCGTCTTTCTCTCTTTTCAATTTATCCGTCTTTCTCAAAGGTGAATATTCATCTTTTATTATCTAATTGTAGGTGGTGACCTTCAAGACCTCGAAAAAGACTACTATTTGATAGAAGAGAACCTAGAAGAGGATTGAAGACGCAAAAAGGTAACGGTGAAGGGTTACTCGATATCATTACGTGTTTTAATGTGTTTTGATGTTAGTAAACGTAATTAGGATCGGATTGGTATTCATAGAATTTGTGTTTGTTGATGATGGTTGTTGTTTGTTGATAATTGTTGATGATTATTGATAGTTGATAGTAGTTATTGATGATTGTTGAAAATGGATGTTGATTATGTTGTTCTCGGGTAGAAGTGTTCCCAGCCGGGTACCCGGCCGCCGGGTACCCGGTCGCCTGTCCCCCTGACCGGGTGGGACTCACTGCACTGACTCCTTTTCGTAAAATGATCATATCTCCTTCGTTACTTGCTTGTTTTGGTCTTGAGACCTACCGTTGGCCGTAAGAGAATAAGCTATCACCTCCATTTGGAGTGTCTGCATTTGAATGTCTAGAACTCTAGTTATGACCGTTTGAAGTGGACCCTTGTTTTAATAGTTTCCAAACTTGTTGTTTTGAGATGAGATTTATGTTTCTTATTCATTATACTTCCTAAACTTGGTCTAATGCTTATGTAATCATGTATTGTTTCATGTTTATCATTGTTACATTTATATCATGCTTATATCACATGTCTTGTGACGGTTTTTAATATGTCCCACTTTGAGTCGGTTTTACACATGTTACGGTTTGAGCACTAATTTCCTATGTGCTTGGTACTCTCATCCCCTTGGCTACCTCCACGTTCGTAAGGCTGGAATGTCGGAATGGGGAGTGTATCCTTACTGCTTAATTGCATGTGTTAGTGGGCATATGACGACGCTGTTAGGAGGCGAACAGTTTGCGTTATTCGACCCGGCCGTCAAATGTTGTGTACTTGCGAGGTGGTGTCATTGCATGTATCGTACCGCTTGTTATGAGGCTTGTGCTCTTTTCCGCCTCTTTCGTGAAGGTTGACCGAATTTGGGGTACTCGGCGTCTATGATTGACCGAGTCTTGGATGCAAAATGTTTATCGCATGTCGAATCGGAAAATGTTATTCCGAGAGTCTGGCCAGGTTTATACTAGGATCGGATATTTATATCGTCGTCCTACCGGGAGGAAATTAGTCTACATATACGAAATGAATTGAATCGTGTATGTGTTCAGGGCAATATTTTATCCCGTGGATGCCTTTTAATCATACTTGCATGTACACGGTGCTAGTGCGTGTCATTTACTGTGAGAGATGTCGTCATCGTACTGTACGTTTGAATGGATGGTTATATGATTGATTATTTGTGATATTTGGATGACTTGGCATGGTTTGTTTGTCGAGTCTCAATTTTATCAAACTTATGCCGCTAACGGTGAGATGCAAGCCCTAATGAGTGTATGGTTGCCTAAGAGTGTCATCCCCAAGTCTATCTATCATATGATGGTTACGGTTTTGTACTTCATGTACCGATATCTTTACATATTGAATTGCCTATTTATTCTTCTCGTATTTCACATGTATATTTATATATGCATGCTTTTACTTTTGTATTTCCTTTTATGTACGTTTATTGTGATATGGCTGGGAGAACCCGGAGTTACTCTCCACTGATTGTGGCGTTCATGTTTTTCATGGATGAACAGGTTGCTTGCTTGGATGGCTTTTTGCTTGTGATATTTTGGGTTCGGGTGTGAGCTAGCGGGCGTTGGCCTGGATGAGTCACCTCTAGACGTTGTTTAGGTAGTTGCTAATAGCTTTGACATTTGATAACACTTTGAGAGACTTCGTCTCTTTGTAGCATATTCTATTTTAGTTTGTAATTATTTGACATTCCTCGTATTTTCTATTTGCATGTAAAAAGTTTTAAAAATACCGTATCTTCCGCTATATTAATCACATGCTTGTTATGTTTTATTTCCGCATTCGCGAGGGTTGTCACACAATACATAAGAAAAAGTAACGAATATATCATATATATACAAATGAGGTGATACTTAACCCGTTTTATTGTTAAGACGTATACACTTGTCTTAAAAAAAGAGACTAAGTGTATAATTATATGTCAAAACGGTTAAAATTTTAAGCTCAAATAACCTAACATTACACTTTACATTTGTAATGTACTCCCCCTGTCCCCTTTATTTGTTTACTTTTTTCAATTATTAAGTGACTTATTTGTTTGTTTATATTTCTATATTTTAATTAATTTTTATGAGTAATTTGATCCTCCATGGGAGTAACACTTGTCCGCCAATGCCCTTATACACAAATGGTCTCTCCTCTCTCCTTAGTCTTTGTGCTAAAAGTAAAAATAAACAAATGATTGGGAATGAAGGAATACCTTAATCGAATTTTTTGTTTTTACTATTTAATAATGTCTTGGGCCCAGCCATTTATTTGCTTTTTTATTTTTATGAAGAGTATTTTAATCAAAGTCACTCAAATGATTTAAACGAATGAAGTATTTTTTAACAAATAGTTAAGCGTGGGCAGAATTCTCATTTTCCATCTAATTGATCGCCTAGCCACTCTAAATAGAAATTGGATCAAATAAATGTTGGATAGTTTAGTTGGTAAAGTTATAAGTGTCCAAACCCCGTCAACAATTCAACCTGTAATAATAATAATAATAACAATAATAATAAATTACAGTACAGGTTTCTCCCGACAATTAAATGAAATGATGCCTATTCTAGACGACCTAGAAACCTACATATGTCAAACTTGTACATCATTCATTCATTAGTTTTCTTACCCGTGAGCAAAACTATAGAATCTTGAAAATATTTTGCCAAAATTAAATATCTCTTTCATAAATTTTGACAATAGCAACTTCTGGAAGTACCAAGTTTTAGGATGGTGTAATTCATCTCCCTCTTTACAATTTTGCTTTTACTATTGCTTTGTTTTATTATGATTATGCATTTAACGGTCTATTGAATTGGACTTACTACTATACTCTAAAGAATAATGTGCATTTGTTAACTTACATTAATTACATTTAATTGCTCATTCATTATTCATCATTTAAACCTTCAAAACTTCATCTTCTTCATTCATCTCAAACAAAAACTCACATGCAAACTATAATATATATCAAATATTACTAAGGTCGTAATATTAGTAGTATATATTGGGAATATTACCTAAGTCAAGTCGAGTTTCCGTCTTGCTAGACTTTCTTAATTATTACACTTCCTAATTATGTTTCTTATATTATTTAGGAATACTATTATTATTATAATACAGTATTATATTTCCTTAACTAGATTAGGAAACTAGTACTCTTGTATTAGTATTGATAGACATCTTGTATCTCAATTATTATTATGCAATTTCTCAATAAAACCTATCTTTCCAATAGTATAAACATAGTAAAAAGGGTTGAATTCTTATAATTATCTCGTTAGTAATTATATAGGAATTTTGGGGTACTTCTTGGGTGGACTAAGGAAGGAGGTACTCTACCTTGAGTAGTTGAAGATTCAAGCTTGTTGGAGCCCCATCATCATCCTACTATATATATCAACAAGGTGTTGATAAATGTTCTACTTTTTTAAGGTAAAAAGAAGTACTTTCTTTAACACTATGTCATTAATTTTACCATGCATGTAACTAGATCCTTACTAAACTAAATTATGGTAATTTAGTAAATAATTAGAGGTCTATTATTTTAATGCGGTATCAAACTCAGTCGTTACATGCATTTATGAATCAACCATAAAAATGGTTTTTAGACAGTCTTATACTGAATGATTTTTTGTGATAAAAATGGTTTATCGTAAAATTTATTTTTTTCATGTTGATATTCTGTCCATAAATGGGTTGTGGACAAAATTTGGTAAATTTAGGAATTTAATTACTATTTATTATCTTATTTTGAGTAAAAATGACATTTTTATGCTTATTTATAGCTAAAAAGTTAATTATAAATAGTTGCATGTTGAATATGATCATGAAAATTTAATAAAGTCATGAATGCATATTTTACTTAGTTTAAGTTAAATGTCAAAATTAATTGGTTAATTTGTATGTTTATTGATTTTTATATGATAGAAGTCGATAAATTGTGATTATATTATATATAAAATTTAAAACAAATTTTTTTATGGTCAAGAGAAAATTATGAAATCACCAGAATATAGTTTTTTGTGAAAAATATGTTTTTAAAATTTATTTGGTGATTTTTGGTTATTTTTTGGTGTTTATACGATTAAAACCGATAAATAGCGTGTCAATCGGCCAAACCCGCCTCTCGTAAGTGTTATAATGTTCTCGATTTTTATTCGAAATTTTTGGTTAGGTTATTTTTGCCATATTTAGGGTCCTGGAAATGTTCCAGAATGATAAAATAAACTTATTTCAAATGTTATGATAATTTGAAATGATTAATTTGGATTTATTTCATAAATGTTATGATAAAGACGATAAAATTGATGTAAAATCGATTAAAGCTAATTATTTTTGATCAACTTAATGGAGACTAATTTTTTTAGTTATAAACTAGTTTATAAAATGTGCTTGAACTTAAATATGATTTACTTAAATATGATTTAAGGATTGATTATGATTTTTAATGGTTAAAAATCGGTAAATTCCATTAATTACCGAGGTAAATATCAAATGATTGTTAAAAAGGGGAAATTGGCATGAATTTTATTTAAAATGATTAGATGATTGTTATTTATGTATTTAAATGTGATTCATTTATTTTAGGACATGTAATTTGTACCTAGTATCGCTTAGATTATTTTATAGTCGTTATTTTCCGTAATGAAAAGGAATAACGATTGGGTTATAATATAATTACGATCTCGAATCGCCGCTTTGTAATATTAATAGATTTAATGTAATAGTTAACAAATGTATAGTAGAAATTATTTGTAATTCTATATTTTATATTATAATCTATTTTATCAAGACGACGGATTCTAAAAGATGGTGCCAAATCGGAAGGTGTTCGATGAAGACCAGTGTTTCAGGAAGACGGAGGCTTATTGGAAGGCATTCCAATGAAGAATCCGGGGACCAAGGTGTTGGTTTCCGAAAATTTAATAGTCTAGTTGATTAGATTAGCTAGATTAGGAGGCCATACTAGGATTTTATAATTTATGACATGCATTTTTTTTTGTTAATCATGTCAAATTGCCCAAACATGTATTTAATTTTTGTTATTGTAGATTTACAGTTGTCTATAATTCACCTATTAGTTCACTGAAAGGGAATTAATGACCAATTTTGTCTACAAGATCTCTCACATATTAAAAATTGAGATTAACCCTACCAATTAGTAACACCTATGAATCCTATGTTCATTAAGGTCACGCTCGCCTCCGCGGGGTGTTCCCTTTTACCTTGGGTAAGTAAGGTGATAAACGTTACCACACATAAAATTTGGTTGGACTCAACGGGATATAAAACAAGTCTTGTGTATGGGGCTAGAGATGGATTTAATTAAAATCTGTCGACCGAAAGTTTTATAGTGTAGAATTAGTCAAACGTTGACTAACCGAATTTATTTAGGTCTCGTCTGTCTAGCTCACCGGGCCGAGATTTATTTAAGATGGATCTTGGGATCATTTATATAATTTAGTGAGAGCTCATTATATAAATGCTTTGACTCGTTAACAGTGTTTTCGAGTTAAATGAATGTTTATTTATTTCCATAATTTTAACGTTTGTAGATTATTATATCGTGTCATGGCATATAAAAACGCTCCTTTTCTAAAAATTATCAATCTCGTTTTTCTAAGAAAATGGTTTTTTTTTATAAAAAAAGGTGGTAATCATTTTAACAATAGGGAGACGCATTTCCACAAAACCACAAATGCAAATGGCAAACATCGACTTTCTAATGAGCATTTTTCTCCTGAATGTTCCAATAGTATTTCTACCATTGTTGAATCCTCTTGTGAAGAGGTTAGACGGGAGTCATGCTTGTTCAAAAATTTATTGACAAGAGATATGATAAACGTTATTCAACGGCGGAATAATAATGCTATTGGGAGTTCACGGAGAAAAGTTTTGTCTTTAAACGTTAAGGACATAACGAGGTTTTAAAGTAAAACTTGGATGGGTAAGGGAAAAACTAATACGATTAGCAAGTCCAAACGTAGCAAAATGTTGTCACAGACCAGAAATGTTTCCATTATTCCAGTGTTGGACATTGGAGAAGAAACTGCCCTAAATTCTTGGAGGATAGGAAAGCTGGGCGTATGACGCTAGCAGGTTCTATTTCTTTCGATGTCTATATGATAGATATAAATTATGCTAGTACCACAACTTGGGTATTGGATACTGGTTGTGGTTCTCACCTCTGTAATCATTTACAAGGGTTGAATAACGTAAGACGACTAGCGAAGGGTGATATAGACCTACAGATGGAAAATGGAGCTAAAGTAGTTGTCGTTTCTGTTGGGACATATCTACTCAATTTAGGATCAGGTTTAGAGTTCTACCTTAATAATTTTTATAATGTACCAAATTTAAGCAAGAATATTATATCTGTATCTGTGTTAGACATTGTGGGATTCAAATTTGTAATTTAAAACAATTGTTGTACCATTTCATATGATGAATTAGTTTATGGCCAGGCCACATCAGTTTGAGGTGTTAGTATTCTTGACCTAACTAATGACGTCTATCATGTAGATAAAAAAAGGCTCAAAACAGGTGATTCAGATCAATCTTATCTATGACATTGTCGTTTAGGGGACATAAACGAAAAACGCATAAAGAGACTCGTATCAACAGGAATTCTCAAACCATATGATTATGAATCTTATGGTACATGTGAATCATGCCGACTCGGTAAAATGACTCGTACTCCTTTTACTGAAAAAGGAACTGGAGCTAGGGAAGTATTGGGCCTCATACATACAGATGTTTGTGGACCAATGACCATCACTGCTAGAGGTGGTTATGACTTTTTCATTACTTTTACTGACGATTTAAGTAGATATGGTTATGTCTACTTAATGAAGTATAAAAGTGAAGCCTTTAAAAGTTCAAAGAGTTTCAGAATGAAGTATAAAACCAATTAGATAGAAATATCAAAGCCTTAGGATTTGATCGTGGTGGCGAATATCTCAGTAATGACTTCGATGATCACTTGAAACATCGTGATATTATATCACAGTTGACTCCTCCTAGCACACCACAATTGAATGGTGTAACTGAAAGGAGAAACCAAACTTTGTTAGACATGGTTCAATTATTGATGAGTCAAACTGAGCTACCAGATTCATTTTGGGGTTTCACAATTTTGTTTGCAATATTCTCTCTAAATCAAATTCCGAAAAAAGCAGCTGAAAAGACTCCATATGAGATATGGAAAGGGAGGATCCCTAATTTGTTATTTTTCGGCGTTTGGGGTTGCGAAGCTTATGTCAAGAAAAGGTCTGACGATAAGTTAGCACCTCAATCTGACAAATATTTTTTTGTGGGTTATCCAAAGAAAACTCGTGGATATTTCATCTACAACCGTCACGAGGGCAAAGTGTTTGTGGCTCATGATCCCGCTTCTGCATTTGGGTCTATCATGTACGTCATGATGTGCACTCGCCCTGACCTCTCGTATGCTTTGAGTATGACGAGCCGTTACCAATCAAATCCAGGTGAAAGTCACTCGATAGCCGTAAAAATATCCTTAAGTACTTGACAATGACTAAGGATTCGTTCTTAGTGTTTGGAGATGATTCTGAAATACTTGTAAAGGGGTACACGGATGCCAGTTTCCAGACAGATCGGAATGATTTGAAATCCCATTCCAGCTATGTTTTTATGATGAATGTAGGAGCAATATGTTGGAAGAGTTCCAAAAAGAATGTCACGGCAGATTATACTATGGAAGCTGAGTGTATGGTTGCGTCTGAAGCCGCAAAGGAAGAAGTGTGGTTTCGGCAGGTTTTGGAGGGGGTAGGAGTAGTGCCCACAGCCGCAGATCCTATTCCTGTATATTGTGACAACAATGGAGCTGTGTTCCAGGCTAGCGAGCGAAAGTCTAGTAATAAGTCTAGACATGTACTTAGAAAGTTTCATGTAGTAAGAGATTATGTAGAACGTAGGGAAATAACGATTTGTAAGGTGGGGACTGACGCAAATATTGATGATCCTTTAACCAAGCCTTTGTCATAGGCTAAGCATGATGGTCATGTTGTTCCAATGCGATTAAGACAAGAACCTGAATTGCTGTAGACTATATGATATGTAAATTATTCGATATTTTATCAATTTTACATATATGATATGTTGGAGTAAGTGTTCTCAACAATAGTGCGATCACATAATTAAATCTCAATAATAAGAATACAAAGGGATGATGAATATTATAGTCAACTGGTCTGATGCGTGTATTTTATATAGACTTTTTAGTCCATTTATGCCCGCATTATTATGTCATTTAAGTGATATTATGTCACTATATGCCCCTATTTGGCTACTTTGTACTTTCATTACCATTTTGTAGGTAAAAGCTGCGTAGTAGCGGAAACCGAGCCAAAACAGTCCACTTTGCATGCATTTAGGAGAATGGAAAGAACGGAACAGAGGCTCTTGCATGGGAAAGCGTGAACCCGCTCACAATCAAGTCCAAAGCCATGTTCAACACTGCATGATAGGCCAGAAGACCTCGATCGACTATACCTTTGGTCGATCGAGGAGAGTTGAAGTGAAGAAGACCTCGATCGAGCTGGCATTTGCTCGATCGAGTGGCAGCCGTATAAGAGTTGGTCGATCGAGTGGATGAAGTCCTCGATCGACTGATTTCCTCAAATAAAGACCTCGATCGAAGGGTATTTTCCCTCGATCGAGTGGAACCTATCACGGGCCTTAAGTCCGTAGACTAATTAGGGTTTAGAGTCGTGTTATGCATTATATAAGACTCTTATTTACGTCATTAGGAGGCATTCATTCAGGATTGATAGCAGACATTCATTCATTAATCTTTCACCATTAGTTTCTGAACTTTACCTTTAGTTTACATTCGGTTTATTATCGACGTGGATTTGTTCTTTACGCCGGATTCGCTAAGATTGTAAACTCTTTTCTCTCCTTATTTCTTAACCTTTGTTTTAGTCTTAATTACTGTTTACCTTTCTTAATTGCTGCGTTATTACTGTTCATGCTTGGTAATTACGATTATATCATGTCTAGTGTCATATATTCAATCGTCTTTATTAGCATCGTTAATAGTATGAGTAGCTAATTCCCTTGTATGTTAGGATGAGGAAAACTGTAGTAGAAGCATGATAGGCTAGAGTGTTTTAGTTAGTCTTGAATACGAGAATCAATCTAAGCAATTTAATTGAGGTTAGTCGAATGAGTGCACGCAGGAGACTAGCTAGGTAGTTAACCCCGACCTGGATCGAGAGATTGGAAGGGAAAGGCTTGCTTAGAATTGATAGGTGACTCCTAAGAGGACGAGAGTTAATTAGGAAAATCCCTAGGGTGGTTTGAGACCGAGAGGAGAAAACCATTGCCCTTCTCATTGATAGATTGACTGACTTAGTTGACCCATAGATGGCGATATTGTAGTGGACCGAATCCTAGCATATTCTTCCTTTATCTGATTTATTTCATATTAATTTCTACCTTTATTTCTCTTCCTTTAATCTTATTTAGTTTAGTTCAAAACCAATTCAAAACCCCTAGATTGTGACTGGCATATTTAGATTACAGTTAGTTAATTTCCTCCCTGTGGAGATCGACCCTACTTCCGCTATCTTCTTAGTTAGTAGACTTAGGCTTTTATTTTTGGTGTATAACGACACACATCAAATTTTGGCGCCGTTGCCGAGGAGGCAATTTAATTTTCTGTTTATTTATTTCTGTCTCGGCTTAAGGAATTTCTAATAAATTCCTTAAGACTGTTCTTATCTTTCTCTCTATAGTTGTGTATGCGCAGGTCCGAAAGGCTCGAGTTAGTGGAAGCTGATCCAGAGCCCAAAAGAACCTTCTTACGCAGAAAGAGAGGGTTAGATAAGACTCTTCAGGAGGAAGACTTGAGTACTCCTGACTCCGTCTTTGACTGTTATATTTTCGAGGAAGATTCGACTGTTGAGACTACCACACCAGCGAAGATGCCTCACATTGCGTTTCCAAGTGATTCGGAAGTGGAGCTAGACTCCAGGAAATGATCGTATGTGTGGAAGAAGAAGTCGGAAATTACCCCAGCTGAGGGTACTTCCGCAAGTCAAAGGCCTGACGGTGGCCTTGTTACAAAACTGATTGGTTATTAGCCGGGTTTGCAACCCCTGCAATTTGTAACAAACAATTTATTGCGTTTTCGTTAGACAATTAGACATTTAGACTTTTACGTTATAATCCGTAGTTTAGATAAACAATTTACTTTTACTGTTAGACAAATTTTGGTATTTTTCTGGGTATCGTTTTGTATGGTTTTTGCAGGAAAAAAAGCGGAAACGAATTGCTAAAAGTCGAAGGACTTGGGGAATTCAAAACGATCGAGTCAACTGAGGATCATCGAAAGAAAACCACTCGATTGAGTAAATCAGATCTACTCGATCGAGCGGTCCTGCCTGACAAACGTCCTCGATTGAGTAGAATTTCTACTCGTTCGAGTAATCTAACCTACCTATTTAAGAGAAGTCTTCGATCCCCTTTCAATTTACTCGATCCCAATTCCCCTTTGTTCTTCATCTTTAGATTTTTCTGCATAATCTTACCTGCAATTCGTGTTAGTATCCAAATTAATTGTGGACGGAGGCAACTGCTGGGAGGAGGTGATGTTAGCTCCCCAGTTTGATGCTGGTTTGGGGAAGCTGTTGCCTTGTGAGTTCTTTCTGTTATTTTGTTTTTTTCATTCTTTGTATATATTTCATTCCTTTGGAACATGAATTAGGTTGTGTTTCCCTTTCCCTTATGTACTGTTGTGCTGTAGCCAATGTGGACATTGTCTGTTTTGGTTTGGGGAGGTGTTTTGCATCCTTTTACGTCTGCATTTGGATTTGTATTGCATTCACGTTTACAATTCAGGTTAATTAGAAAAAATTTGAAAAAAATCATAAAAATCACGTTTATTTTTGCATATAGTCGAGTCGGATTGGAGTCTTGTTCGTGATGAAATTGCACTAAAAGTCTATCCTATGCTATTCCTTGCACCATTCTTGACTTACTTGGTAAAATTGAAGTAGTGAACTATTGAATTTTGTCTTGGAATTTAAATTTGACTATTAGACTTGACTCAACATTTTGGCAAACTACTTATATATTCTGAGTTTTAGAGCCTATAACTGGTGACTCTTATGACCAGTTCATCTAGGAATGAGAGTAGTTACTCCCCACATCTCGTGTCATTTGCTTGTATATGAACTTTGATTTCTTATTGCCCGCACGCATTGGGTTTGTGGTCGGTATTACGTGTTTTGAGAATATTTGCATCTCCCTTTTCCTCATTTTACCCCATTAACTCCACATAAAGCCATATCTGCATGTTGCCCTTAACTACATTCTAAACTGAGCCTACCTTTGCCGAGCTAGTTTAGTAGTTGAGGTATAGTTTGCCGTTGTGTCAATTTTTGGCTCGTTTTCATTGATCGGAGTGGGTATTCGCGAGAAAAAGAAGAGAAGTGTTGAATAGTGCCTCGATCGAGCAGCTTGTAGCTCGATCGAGCAGATGCTGTTGTTTGTTGCCTCGATCGAGTGACTCATTCCACTCGATCGAGAGGTTTTCCCTCGATCAGCCAAGGAAGAAAAAGAAAAAGAAAAGAAAGAAAATGAAAAATGAAAAAATATATAATGAGAAAAATAATTGGCTGAAGTTTTTGTTATTTACACCTCCTATGCTTATTATTTTTTGTCGAGGTGTTTCATGGGATTTGTGTTGTATTTGCCTAGATATGTTACGGCATCGAGCTTAGATTTTGATAGTTGGAAGAATGGAACGAGTTCTATTGCGGTCTTGTTAGGAACTAGCTTGGCTATTCACCCTCACATTTCCATTAATTGTTTTGCCCCTTCTTACCAATTAGCCTCACATATCCATATCTTTGCAAATGTTCGACACGTGATTGTCCTTGAACGGTGGTTATGCGTGTGTACGGTGCTTGAATCATCTTTCATATTAGTTAGCAATGCATGTTGTGTCGGTCGTAGTCTAGGTGAGTGACTATATTTTTTTCTCTCTTTCTTATACATATTTACTTACCATTTGCTTAATAAGAGAAGAGTGACCCGTGAGAGTCCGAATATGGTTGAGTCTTGCAAGGTCGAAAGTCTAATTTATTTCCAAGATTGTATAAATTCGTTCTCTTTCGTATTAAGCTTTGTAGCGATTGAATGAGTGCATTAAACTGTTTAGCATTGACTTGTAGCTAGCTCTGAGACTTACTCTATTCCACTAGGATCATTTAGTTCCATTTATCTGCATCTAGTTTGCTTGAGGACAAGCAAAGGTTTGGTTTGGGGAAGTTTGATGCGTGTATTTTATATAGACTTTTTAGTCCATTTATGCCCGCATTTCTATGTCATTTAAGTGATATTATGTCACTATATGCCCCTATTTGGCTACTTTGTACTTTCATTACCATTTTGTAGGTACAAGCTGCGTAGTAGCGGAAACCGAGCCAAAACAGTCCACTTTGCATGCATTTAGGAAAATGGAAGGAACGGAATAGAGGCTCTTGCATGGGAAAGCGTGAACCCGCTCACAATCAAGTCCAAAGCCATGTCCAACACTGCATGATAGGCCAGAAGACCTCGATCGACTATACCTTTGGTCGATCGAGGAGAGTTGAAGTGAAGAAGACCTCGATCGAGCTGACATTTGCTCGATCGAGTGGCAGCCGTATAAGAGTTGGTCGATCGAGTGGATGAAGTCCTCGATCGACTGATTTCCTCAAATAAAGACCTCGATCAAAGGGTATTTTCCCTCGATCGAGTGGAACCTATCACGGGCCTTAAGTCCGTAGACTAATTAGGGTTTAGAGTCGTGTTATGCATTATATAAGACTCTTATTTACGTCAGTAGGAGGCATTCATTCAGGATTATTAGCAGACATTCATTCATTAATCTTTCACGATTAGTTTCTGAACTTTACCTTTAGTTTACATTCGGTTTATTATCGACGTGGATTTGTTCTTTATGCCGGATTCGCTAAGATTGTAAACTCTTTTCTCTCCTTATTTCTTAACCTTTGTTTTAGTCTTAATTACTGTTTACCTTTCTTAATTGCTGCGTTATTACTGTTCATGCTTGGTAATTACGATTATATCATGTCTAGTGTCATATATTCAATCGTCTTTATTAGCATCGTTAATAGTATGAGTAGCTAATTCCCTTGTATGTTAGGATGAGGAAAACTGTAGTAGAAGCATGATAGGGTAGAGTATTTTAGTTAGTCTTGAATACGAGAATCAATCTAAGCAATTTAATTGAGGTTAGTCGAATGAGTGCACGCAGGAGACTAGCTAGGTAGTTAACCCCGACCTGGATCGAGAGATTGGAAGGGAAAGGCTTGCTTAGAATTGATAGGTGACTCCTAAGAGGACGAGAGTTAATTAGGAAAATCCCTAGGGTGGTTTGAGACCGAGAGGAGAAAACCATTGCCTTCTCATTGATAGATTGACTGACTTAGTTGACCCATAGATGGCGATATTGCAGTGGACCGAATCCTAGCATATTCTTCCTTTATCTGATTTATTTCATATTAATTTCTACCTTTATTTCTCTTCCTTTAATCTTATTTAGTTTAGTTCAAAACCAATTCAAAACCCCTAGATTGTGACTGGCAGATTTAGATTACAGTTAGTTAATTACCTCCCTGTGGAGATCGACCCTACTTCCGCTATCTTCTTAGTTAGGAGACTTAGGCATTTATTTTTGGTGTATAACGACACGCATCAAACTGGTCAACATAAATCGGTAACGATTGGCTTATTTGAGTTTGACGTTACTGTCGTATGACGGTGGTGATCAGCTGATCCCTTGAGGTCACACCTAAAGAACAATCCCCTAATCATGTACATTAATTAATTGTTTAGTGATACAGATTAATTAATCCCTTAAAATGTACCAAGTTTAAATTGTGAGTGAGAAATACATCTTATTGTAATATGATTAAATAAGATTCATTTTGGTAATTTAATATTAGTAAGAATGCATTATGTTTATGAAACATTTGAGATAAGTGAAATTGGTCGATTATAATTACAAACTGTTGTAGATTATATTAACCAAATATGAGATGACCCATTTTATTTACATGTAATTATTAAATGTGACTTAAAATGTTAAGTATAATTTGTTTGTTATGAAATTGCATTTAAATTAGTTAAATGTACATTTATAAGCCTAATTACATGTTACATGTCACATGTCACATTTGTGACAAATGACAAATTGCAAAAATAAAATGGACACCCATTTTATATGGGTGCACCGGTTTTTTGGTGATGGTGGGTAGGTTTTTAGTTTGTAATTTCATTCTTATTAAGAATTAGAGCAAATCATTACTACAATGACCCATACATTCAACCTCACATTGTTAAGAACAATGTGAAAATGACAACACCCCACCCATGTGGGTCTGTGTGTGACCGGCTATAGCAAGCCAATATAGGGCTTGTTTTTCCTCTTTTTTATTGACATACACTATCTCACATAATTCATTCATGCAAAATCACTACTTCTCTCTAACATCTCACTAAACTTAAGAAGTTTACATAATACTTAGAGTTCATATTTTCTAATAATATACTAGTGCAGTATTGAGAGTTATTAGATCATTTTAAAGGGTTACTACATTTAATAGTAGTGTAGTATTTTGTAGAGATTAAGGGTAGTCATGAGTGCAACTAATTGGAGAGTTTCTAATTTGAAACTTGGAAGATCATCCTTCTCATTCTTGCTCAAGAACAATATTTGAAAGGAGTTCAAATATTGTGCCCATATTTTCATAATCAATGTAAGAAATGGTTCTTTCCTTTATATTTTGTTATGCATGCATAAGGTCCTAATAGTTTAAGAGTAAACTATTAATTAGATGATATTAGAAATGTCTAATTTTGAGTTTAAGAAACTTACAAGTGGTATCAGAGCCAAGGTTGTTGCATGCATAATCGATTTTTAGTTTTTTCGAGTTATGGTAACTTAAAGAAAACTAGTAATTTGTGTTTTATAAGATAAAATCACAAAGTTATTTGCATGTCAATATATTCTGGTCCTAATATGGGTTTAGGTCATTTTGATGATTTATGGAAATTTATAGTGCTCAAATATGATTTTTAGAATTTTGTTTAAATTTTAATGAGTAAAATGATGTTTAAAACGCTAAAAATAGTTAGACTTACCTTCTGACCTTGAAAGTTTTACACAATATCACACATGCGTTTTACTTACTGTATGTAAAATTTCGTGTGAAGTGGATTTGTTTCGTGTGATTTATGATTTTTATATGATAAAATGAAATAAATAAAGGTCAAATGGTTAAAAATACTTTAGCTTTGAATCTGATGATGAAATTTTAGTATTTTGTCACATGCATGATTTTATGTCAGACTGGAAAATTTCAGACTGATGTCATTTGTCTAGCATGATTTATGAATTTTTAATGTAAAAAAGGCATAAATAGTGACTAATTTAGCAAATATAGCTAAAATAAATTTCATGTCAAGATAAAATTGTTGCTGGTTGCATAAATGTCCCACATTTCAGATCTTAAGTTGAAAGTTTAATATGATTAATTTTTGCATGCTTTATGTATTTTATTTGATAAAACCGATAAAGCGCAACCATTTTTCTCAAAAACCGATTCAAAATTTTTAACCATGATTTTTGACATTATGAATGTCATGGAAATGTTCCAGAATGTACAAAAATTTAAAATTCAAATTTTGAAATTATTGTACTTAAATTTGGATTTATTTGATTAAAATATGATTTTAAAAGTCTAATATGAGCAATTATACAACAACAAGTTGAATTATTGTCAAAATTGAGTGATAACTAATTTTTGAAACCTAAATGAGTTGGGATAATTAACTTGGACTTAAATATGATTTAAGTATTGTTTGGTGATTTTAAAGTGTTATTATCACGCATTTCCGTAAAACCGGGTTATATTCGATATAAACCGTTAATTAGTGCGATTTGGCATTTAACATGAGCATGTTTTATACATATTATAATGCTGCATGTTTATTTATGAATGTCATATTTTCAAGTTATGAATGTCATATTTTGGTTTATGTAATTTGGAATTATGTAATTTTTCCTTGTATGGCCTTAGTTTTAATCGATCTTGCCCGAAATGTAAGGGAATATTGATTCGGTTGTAATTTAATGTGATCTCGAATCACTTTTATTGTATTATTTTATTTTACAAATGTATAATAGGAAATTATTGTAATTTTATTATATATTTTGTAACTAATTGTAAAACCGGAGTTTCCCAAAGACTGTGCCATTCGGAAAGGAGTTCCGAGAGAGAGACGGTGACCTTGGGAGGCGTGCTTATGAAGTTCAAGGGACCAAAGGAGTTGGTTTCCGAACTTGTAATAGATTATATGATTTTCTATTATAGGAAAGGCCATACTAGGAGTTTTATTTTTATGCTTGCATTTTATTTAATATGTTTGCATGCATTAGCAAATCACCATAACATGACATGCATTTATATCGAGTATTCGACCGTGTCAATTAAAATTATCATTAATTCTTCAATTTAATTCACTTAAACGAGATAGATAATAAATTGTCATGACCTCTCATATTAAATAATTTAGATCAAGCCTTACCAAATGTTAGAACCCATGAATCCCAATTTCGCAAGGAAGTAGGCTCGGCTCACCGGGGTGCTAAACTTGTTACGTTGGGTAAGAGGGGTAATAAATGTTATTATTTCGAAATTTGGATTGAGCTCAACGGAAGTATTCGCGACCGTAGCCGCATGTGTTCCGGGCTGAAGATAAATATTAAAGTAATATTATCGACCGAGAGTTCTAATGTGGAATCGATTAAAGAGTTAATCCACCGAATTATGTTAATAAAGGATGAATCGGCTTACCGTGCCCAAGTTGATATGAATTTGGATCTCGGAATCATTTATAATAGTTGGGTAGAGGTCACTATTTAAATGTTAAAACTTGTTTAAAATGTTTACAAGTATTTAAAACGATAAATGTTAACATTTCCTTTATGTCTTAAATTTGTAGTTAACTTTGTACAATCGCAATGGCTAGTTCATCCAATACCAATGCTCCAACTCTCACAAATGTCTCATGGCTTCGATTCTTTATGGATCGATGCAAGTTAGAAAAGAATGGCGCTAATTTTGCCGATTGGAATGCGCAACTCCGCTTGGCCGCGGAAGGTGACGACAAGCTTCGTTACCTTACCGAAGCCTCTCCCGAAACCCCTAACGAAAGGTCAACCGCCGCCGCAAGGCGAGCCTATGAGGCTTACCAAAAGGAAGCCGCCGCGATCAAAAATGTTTTGATCTTCTCTATGGAGGCCGATCTCCAAAGGAGTGCCATAAAGATGAGCACGGCCAATGAGATCTATGCCAAACTTGTGACCATGTTTTCACAAGCTCCTAGAATCGTTCAATATGAAACGGCATCCGCGTTTTTCGACATGAACCTTAAAGAGGGCCAAAGGGTTAGCCCTCATGTACTCAAATTGATTGAGCATGTCGAGATTC
This sequence comes from Heliosperma pusillum, assembly GCA_022085475.1. Taxonomy (NCBI): domain Eukaryota; kingdom Viridiplantae; phylum Streptophyta; class Magnoliopsida; order Caryophyllales; family Caryophyllaceae; genus Heliosperma; species Heliosperma pusillum. The sequence goes on from JAIUZE010010435.1 coordinate 22,487, forward strand.
TTAAAATGCAAGGGGTTGACATTCACGAACAACTCGTAATTGACCGTGTACTACATTCCTTGGGGAGAATAAAGGCATATGTGATGTTTAGGGTAAACTACAATATGCAAAATATGCAAACCTCTCTCCACGAGTTGCACAAAATGCTTGTGCGAGCGGAGAGAGACATGGGGCTAAATGTTAGCAACACCAAGGATGTACTTCACATCAATAACAAGAGTAAGGGGAAGTTCAAAAAGATTGCAAGCAAAGGGAAGAAGCCCTCCACCTACAAAGGCAAGGGAAAAGCTATTGAGAATAGCTCACCCAAACCTAAGAAAGGTGCCTCAACCGAGGACAAGTGCCATTATTCTAATGGCGTAGGGCATTGGAAGAGGAATTGCCCCAAGTATCTAGGAGATATCAAAGCCGGGAAAATTGTTTCCGTTGGTAAATTTTCATCCCTATCTTTTATGTTATGATCTCAACTTTGGTATATAGATACAAGTTGTGATTCTTACCCTTTTTAATTGTAATTAGGGCACCCAAGCAAGGACAAGGGCAAGGACAAGCAAGCCTAAAGATGTTCTTCAAAGGGAAGCTAAAGTAGCCACCCATGGATGAAGACATAAGGAAGCTTGATCTCATTTTGAATTGTCAAAATTTTAGGATGTATTTTGAGATATTGTTTTTAGAATTTTTATAATTTCCTTGTTTGACATAGAAATTTGTTCAATTCCTTTTATTGAAATTGGTTGTAATTGGATTTAGTGACTTGGTTCTCAACCCAAGTCATTCGGTTTGTTGAAACTTCATAGTTCTAAAAACTTGCCATCACACTATACTTGCACAAATAACATAAATTATATCGACTCAAATTGATCATGTAAATATTATGATGATGGGATCATTATAATAAAAGGCTAAGAATTCGATTCTCACTTTGAAAGATCAACAGCTAAGTCAAAATTGAGTTATTGAACTCAAAGTAGGGAGTCTACCAAACCAATTGGCCTCACCATTTATAAAGAAAGTAAATGACATGAATATGAGTTCACCTCTTTAGCTCTTATAGAACTAGTCTATGTTGAAGCTAAGATTCGATGTCTTTACAAAGAAGTCTTTGGTAGATCACTTAAGGTCATGTTGTGATACTTCTACCTCCCTTACAAGTATGAGTACAAAATTGTTTGTGGCTCATAAGGCTATCTTTAAAGAAAATAGTTGTATTTTTCTAAAGATAGAGTGGGAGAAAATAAGCCACAACGAAAAAACTAGTTAGGAACTAGTGAGGAAACCAAAAGAATATGTTCTTAGGTTAGACTCAAGACTAGTGAGGAGACCAAAAGAAAGCGTTCTTAGGTGAATCCTTAGACTAGTGATGAGACCAAAAGAAATTGTTCTTGATATAATAAGATTATGATCTATGAAGTGGAAGTACCTAGAAATTTTGAATTTCGATTTTCTAAAAGAGACTTATGAAACTATATTGAATCTATGCAAAGAAAATGTTTTATTTGGAGTTGTCCAATTGTAGTTGCATGGATAGACATGTAGATGTCTACAAAAGCCAAGTTAATGCGTAACTATGCTTAGATCCAAATCATCAATGAAATACCTCATAGTAGGAATGAAAACCACATGTCCAAATAGGGATTTGGAATAGGATGTGTACATGACACAAGCCTATTTTATGTAACTACCTAGAGGTTATGATGATCTTTTCTATTATAAGATATAAGAAAGGTTTCAATCGAATTGTCGAAAAGTCATGTATAGACATGAAATTCAGTGGGAGTTAAAGTCATGTATAGACATGAAGTTAAGTGGGAGTTTAAGTTATCATGTAAAGACATGAAGTTCAATGGGAGAAATTGTTTTCCACGTGAATGACGTTTCACTCATTAAGAGTGACATATTCATATTACCTATTTGAAAGGAGTGGTTGGATTTTAATTTTGGATGAAAGAGGGCAACATGTATACTAAAATCAAAATCTATTGTGGAATAGAAGATTTTAGCTTGGCATTTAAAAGGTATCTTATATCGATAAGATCCTTAATCTCTTCAACAAGTTAAATAGGTTGTTTATGTGGATAAAAGTGGGATCACTATGAAAGGGTCATAGTCATCCACTGAACCTAAGAATTGTTGATCACATGAGACCAATCATGTATGCCATTACATACACGTACCTAAATAAATTGTATGTTGTGAGCATGACAAGCCAAAAGCAAATCAATCTATGTGAGAGTCATTGGATAGCCTACAAGAACATCTGTAGAGTTCTCGAGGAGAACTAGGGATACATTCTTGTGTTTGGTAGAGAAAATTTGACAATGTGGTAAAGGTTAAACAAACCCAAATTTCAAAACTTATAAGGATTTATCGAAATCCTAGGCGTACTTTTGTTATACAAGAAGCGAATAACTAAAAGAATGATTGAAGAGTCAATCCTTATAAATTCTACAAATAGAGACCTAGTACATTATGATGAGGATAAGGTGGTTTAAAAGGAACTAATGGTAGATCCTTTCACCTAAATACCTATCAGTTATCATGATAACGAGTGGGAGCATCTTTCAAGTTAAAGAGCCCAACACTAGATAGAGATCTAGACATGTACATAGATGAATTCATGTTATTAGGAATAACGTTGGATGGAAGGAAAAGAAATTAACAAGGTTGGAATACAAGAATATATGGTATATTCACTACCCAAGCTTTTATTGCATTTAATAAGATCGTCATGAAATGTCATGGTCGAAATAAAATTTGGATTATATGATATGAAGCAATAACATTGTGTTGATTGTTCATATATGATAATCACATTTATCGTTTGAGCTTCTGAAAACTCGTCTTGTGCTTTGTTAAATCCAAATGGGTTGTAGAGACAATTTTGAACCCCATTAAAGTGAACTGTATTAACATAGCTTTGGCCCATAGTCACTTATATGAGGTGACATCTCGAAGTGACTAGATTGTGGTGCAATTGATGGCAAGTTCAACTGTCATAGGGTCATAAGGATGACCAATCGATCACATAGACAGACTGTAAAGGACAATCTGTCGGGCAGTGACCGCTTATAGAATTCTGGCAATTCTTGTAGCCTGGTCGTGGCAAGAGCTACTAGTATTCTTTTGAGTCAATTTTTTGACTAAAGACTATTCGCCTAAGGTGGCACAGTTTCAGAGTGACTTTGATTTATGCTCTACGACCTTCGTAACTGGGGTCAAATGGGCATCTTTTGGCTCATGATGAGCTGTGGCTATGCAAAGGGAATAATGCGATAGGAATTGTCCACCCCTTGTCAGGGTTGTTTTTAAATCTCAAGGCCACTCGAGGAGGAGTAAGCTGAAAATGCGTGGCCAAGCTCGAAAGGTATCTATGGTAGATAATTCCGGTCAGACAGTTACTCTCCAGATCGAGGAAATCACTCTTGATATGATCATATGCAAGTACGACCTGCAAGACACCTTGCATTGAGTGGGAGATACGTAATAGGATAAGAGAATTGGTGACGCACACTTGTCTCGGACAAGTGGGAGATTGTTGGAGTAAGTGTCCTCAACAATAGTGCGATGGCATAATTAAATCTCGATAATAAGAATACAAAAGGGATGATGAATATTATAGTCAACTGGTCAACATAAATCGGTAACGATTGACTCAATTGAGTTTGACGTTAATGTCGTATGACGGTGGTGATCAGTTAATCCCTTGAGGTCACGCCTAAAGGACAATCCCCAAATCATGCACATTAATTAATTGTATAGTGATACAAATTAATTAATCCCTTAATTTGAACAGTTTTAAAGTGAGAATTATATCTTATTGTAATATGATTAAATAAGATTCATTTTGGTAATTTAATTGTTATATTACTAAGAATGCATTATGTTTATGAAACATTTGAGATAAGTGAAATTGGTCGATTATAATTACAAACTGTTGTAGATTATTTTAACTAAATATGAGAGGACCCATTTTATTTACATGTAATTATAAAATGTGACTTCAAATGTTAAGTACAATTTATTTGTTATGAAATTGCATTTAAATTAGTTAAATGTACATTTATAAGCCTAATTACATGCTACATGTCACATGTCACACTTGTGACAAATGACAAATTGCAAAAATAAAATGGACACCCATTTTATATGGGTGCACCGGTTTTGTGGTGATAATGGGTATGATTTTAGTTTGTAATTTTATTCTAATTGAGAATTAGAACAAATCATTACTACAATAACCCATACACTCAATCTTGCATTGTGAAGAACAATGTGAAAATGACAACACCCCACCCATGTGGGTGTGTGTGTGTGACCGGTTTTGAGCAAGCCAAATAGGGCTTGTTTTTCCTCTTATTTATACAATACACTACCTCATATAATTCATTCATGCAAAAAAATCACTTCTTCTCTCTAACATCTCACTAAACTTAAGAAGTTTACATAATACTTAGAGTTCATATTCTCTAATAATATACTAGTGTAGTATTAAGAGTTATTAGATCATTTTAAAGGGTTACTACATTTAATACTAGTGTAGTATTTTGTAGAGATTAAGGGTAGTCTTGGGTGCAACTAATTGGAGAGTTTCTAATTTGAAACTTGGAAGATCATCCTTCTCATTCTAGCTCAAGAACAATATTTGAAAGGAGTTCAAAGATTGTGCCCATATTTTCATAATCAATGTAAGAAATGGTTCTTTCCTTTATATTTTGTTATGCATGCATAAGGTCCTAATAGTTTAAGAGTAAACTATTAATAAGATGATATTAGAAATGTCTAATATTGAGTTTAAGAAACTTACATGATAATCACATTTATTTTTATATTATTATTTTAATTACTTTGTTTTTCCGAGTAGGTTGTTGAGACAAATTTGAACCCTATTCAAGTGAACAAGATTAACATTGTATTTGTCCCTAGTTACTTAATGAGGTGACTCTCATAGTGACTATATTGTAAGTTGATCGATGGTGGGTTCGATAACCATAGGGTCATATAATGACTGGTCGATTACATAGGCAGACTATATGACACTTTGTCGGAAAGCGACCACTTATAGAGTCCTTTTGTTGCTTGTTCGTGGCAAGAATTTTTATCTTATTCCTTTGAGTCGATTCTTTAGACTAAAGACTATTTGTCTAAGTCAGTACAGTTTCCGTTGACTTTGGTTTTTGTCCTAGTTCGCGCCGTAAAAGGAGGCCGATGGGCCTCTTTTGAGTCAATTGTGATCTGTGAGTGAACAAAGATGAATAGGTGTCGGGGTTCAAATATCTTAGGGCCACTTGAGGAGTAGTGACTGGGAATTGCATTGCCACGCTCGAAAGTGAACTATGGTAGATTTTCCGGTCAAGCAGTCACTCTCCCAATCGAGCAAACCACTCATGATATGATCAAGGAATATTACAGGGTTATAATTTTATATAGTCAGCTGGTCAACGTATATCGGTAACGGTTGGCCGACTAGGGTTTGGCGTTACTGTCATATGTCGGCGGTGTCCAGCTGATCCCTTTCGGTCACACGTATAAGAAGGATCCCCAATAGAAAAACTAATTATTTGTATATTATGATACAGTTTAATCAGTCCCTTATATATATTGACTAATAGTTGGTCAAGTGAGTATTGTTGAGATGAACGAGTTTGGAACTCGGGCCTAATTGGTTTATTAATCAATTATATGATAATAGACTAATAAATCATTTATCTAATTTAATATGATCAAATGAGACGTTATTTAGTAATTAATGTTAAATGTACTAAATTCCATGAGGTATTTATATAAATTGTAAGATGGAGGTAAAAGGCTAATTATAATTACAAAAAGTTGTAATATTAGCCAAATGGGTATTCAATGACCCATTATATATTGATATAATGGTCAAATATCACTTAAAAGTTAAGTGTGTATTATTTAGTTAATTGTATCATTTAATTGTTAAATGGTCCAATTAACAATTAATTATATGAAATAATTAATAATTTGACTTATAAGTATTTGTGGGACAAATATCAAAAGTTAAAATGGACCCAAAATAATTCTGTTAAATCTGGTTGAATAAAGAAGTGGGTGGACATGTGTTTTTGCAAAACGTTTGCCTATTAAACATGCCTTTGTTCCCCACTAACATTGTTTATAAATACCATAAGATAAGGGTCATTATAAGATGGATTTTGAAGTAAAAATTGGCAAAATACACTACACTTGGCCGATCCTATTTAGGAGATAAATAGGTTGAATTGTTCATCCATTATTCATCCTTTAAACCTTTAAAACTTCAATCTTCTTCATTCATCTCAAAAAAAAACTCACATGCAAACTATAATATACATCAAATATTACTAAGGTAGTAATATTAGTAGTATAATTGTGTAAAAAGGGTTGAATTCTTATAATTATCTAGTTAGTAATTATAGGAATATTGGAGTACTTCTTGGATGGACTAAGAAAGGAGCTACATTACCTTGAGTACTTGGAGTTTCAAGCGTGTTGGATCCTCATCATCATCCTACTATATCAACAAGGTGTTGTTGATAACTTTCCTACATTTTTAAGGTAAAAAGAGGTACTTTCTTAAAGACTATGTCATTAATTTTACCATGCATGTAACTAGATCCTCACTAAACTAAATTATGATAATTTCGTAACTAATTACAGGTATCTAATTAGGGGTCTATTACTTTCACCAGCCGACAGGTCGTCCGCTGGTGGCCTTGCCCCGGTTGGGAGTATCTTTCTAAAAAAAAATGGGACTCTTCGACCATCAGATGGGCACAGCCGGTGGCCGCATCGGCTGGGCGCCCGTGACACATACCCATTTTTCGTCTTTCCTTCTAGCTTCTTAGTCGACTGCCGGTGACCTATCCAGTTGGGAGTCTTCTACCATTTTCTCCACTTCTTTTCTTCCTTCTTGACTTCCCAGCCGGCTGGCCGACTGCCAGTGGGCTGAACGGCTGGGGAGTCTCTGCTTCTTCTTCCTTTTTTTTTCCTTTGGCTCAAGGGGAGGGGTCCCAGCCGGCTAACCGACTTTCCGACCGATCGACCGAGACTCTCTTCTCAGCGCTTCTCCTTCTCTTTTCTATCTTCTTTTTCCGAAACCCCTTCACTTGCTCCAATTTCCTCATTATCGTTTCAAATTCTGAAGATAAGGTACAAAATACTAGAACGGGAATTAGGGATACAAAATTCAAGTAAAAGGCACGCAAAACCGTACAAAGACGGATAAAAAAGCATAGAAAAGAAAGGAGAAGTATGACGAAATAAATGCTCATTAAAATTCCCCACACTTGAATCTTACTCGTCCCCGAGTAAGTAAGTGAACTATTCAAGACCCTAAATTAAAGGAAGAAAAAAACAAAACAAATAATATCCGATGAGAGGCAAAGGGATGATGTTCTTTTGCAAGGCAAGTGGGGGCTTGCGGAAACATGAGGACTATCCAATCAATTAAGCACATAAGCAAGTATATGGAAGGTAAAAAAAAAAATAGAATTGCTACTTCCCTCATATAAGTAGCGAGACTCAAACGTCTTCCGACGTTGAGAAAAGAGCTTTTCATTTTACAAGTTAAATTTTCTAATCTTGGTCTGTGGCATGTCAAAGGGGCAAGGCGGTGATGGGCGATATCTCCCCCGGTATTAGGAGCACTATAGACGAGTATGACTCTACTAGGGTCGTACCAACTAGACTTGGCAATAAAGTGGAAAGAGGGTAGGACGTATAGTGAGTCTTAGCAAACTTATTATTTAAAGATGGATTCTGACCTACGTATTGAATTTAGTTGCAAAATGTGAGGGCCGACTCACCACCACTATCTTCGTTCCTCATTACTCGGTCAATTGGTAGGCCCTTCTTGGTGGTAAGTCGGAAAGATGAGAACCCTTAGATTTTTGTTGTTATCTTTCTCTTTCTCACTTTTCTCATTTTTTTGGATTTTTGGAATTTATTTATTTTTCTTCTTTTTGATTCTCATTTCTTTTCTTCTTTTTCTTTGATTTTCTTGATTTTGGAGGCAAATAAATTTTGGTCAGGTTTGTAAGAGATGGGAAAAACTCACAAATTATTGTGAAGTTGCAAATTTTTGTGATTTTGGTTTGGAACAAACGAATGGGTAGGTTAATGTGGTTTGATATGGTTTTGCCAAGCGTAGAAGGTCACCTAGACCCAAGTTCGTCAAGGAAAAATCACATCGGGGGAGGTGAACAAATGGACATGTAGAAGTTGCTCCCTTGAGCGCCCCATGACACAAGATCAGATTATGCACAATGCCAAAGTGTTGGTCCAAGTGTTTAAAGAACATTCTCTTCACAAAACTTGAAAACAAGAATGTAAACTTGGTCAATTAAAACTCTAAACATTTTGCATTTTGTTTGAAAATACAAATACAAAAGCCTTAAACTCTAAATGCAATAAATATATACAATGTGAACTAACATTCAAATTGAATGGAATGCAAATACCGCATATATACGTCTACGTGAATGCAAGAGTGAACAAGTATATACAAGTCTAACCTAAATGAAAACAATTTCTAATCCTATCAGCATATCAACAACAACACGCATCTCCAAAATGGCTTTCAAAGAAAGCACCCACATCACATATCACATCCTCCTCCATGTCAATATTTTTAAAACGAAAAGAAAGGATAAAAGAAAAAGAATTGGAAGAATTTACCAAGCGTCTTCTCCGATGCGAAGCGCGTATTGCCTATCAACACGGTTAGTAAAAAATAAAATATACAAGCTAAACTAAGCATATTTATGAGATTACTATATTTGAATTTTTTCGATTTTTAGGCATTTTTTTTTTTGAAACTTTTCTTATATTTACAAAACAAATATAAAATATTCACAAGGTGGATATTTCCCACCCCACACTTAAAATTTACATCATCCTCGATGGATCGAAATGTAGGGAAGAAATAAGGGAAATAAATAGAACATTTTTCGGTTTTCAAATTTATGTGAAAAGGAAAATAACTTGTTTTTGTTGATTTTTTTTAGGCCTCTTCCCCACACTTAATATTTACAATATGGTAAAATGTGAGTAGGAGGCAAATTAATTTGAAATAAAATAACATATTTCTGTTTTTTTTTTAATTTTCTGAAAAGGAGTAAAATGTTTTTGGTCTTTTCTCCAAAATATTGGAAAAGGAAAATAACTTCTTTTTGGATTTTTTTTCAAAATTTGGAAAAGAATTAAAAATATTTACAATATAATACAAGAGATTCAAAATGCAAATGAACTAACTAGATGTCATCCATGCTTTATCCTATATGATAATAAAAGTTTCAATGCAAACTAAACTACATGGATGCAAATTCTAAATGTGACAATATATTACAAAATTAAATTCTAATGCAATTCTATGTGAATGCAACTACATGATTAACTAAGCTAAAATATATTACAACTGATCTAAATGCATACAGAAAAGTAAATATGAATGAAAGAGTGTGGATTAAAGGTAAGTCATACTTGTCATTTTGGATTTTTCAAGGGGCGTTAGGCCAACCATCAACACTCGACCGCCTCTTCGGACTCTTCACCAAATTCAAAGTTCCCTTCAACATCATCACCACGGATAATATCATCCGTGTTCATTTGCATCATACCCCTCATCTTGATTGGCTGGAGGTGGGAAAATGGTGTCACTCCAATAGTCTTGGGTCACCCTCATGTCTCCATAAACAATAGTATCATTTGGGTTTTCATATCCCCCATCGGGGGGAAGGTAAAAGTGAGGGTGGAGGCCGGACGGATGGCTATATCCCTATCGCATATAGTTTTCGTAAATGGGGAATTGAGCCACCAATTGATCGAAATAAACCCGATCAATTTTCCTATGTAATTCGCGCCAATCCTCCACAACCGCTTGCAAACCCAAGTTTACATTGTTCATGAACTCTACGAGTGAGTTAGGTAATGGAAATTATAGTGGAGGGGGTGGTTGGCTAGAAGAGCTTTGGCCTTGTTGAAAGGACCAATATTGGAATGGTCCGACTTGGAAGAAGGGGGGAGGTTGGTTGTATTGTAATGTTGTTTAGGGAGCATTCATCGGCCACGCTCGTAAACAATAGGTGGCGGAGTCACTTCAATCTCTCGCTCCGCCTCAATTTCCAAACGAAAGTGCTCGGAATCAGGCACGATTTTCATTTTTGGTGCATTTAGAAGCGGCATCGAATTTCTCTCCTTCCCAAGCACTTTAACTTGCCAATAATCAACACGGTCAAGGGGGTTCGTTTTTATCCATTTCAAAGCGTGTTGGATATATTCTTTTGATAAATAGGAATCCCCCAAGGTAACTGTCATTTGGCAAGTTGCGGATGAGGGACTTGGCGAGGTGGGTAATGATGCCACCCACCACCACCGATGTCCCTTATCCTAGTGAGTTGCTAAGCTTATGAAGGTGGAATGTCATATTGTGTGCAATACAAAGCTTGAACTTTATTGGTTGGGTGAAAAGGTAAGAGCCAATAATTTCAATCTCCTCGGTTCTAAATTTATGTGCCTAATCCCGGTCGAATATGGTTCAACCCATAAAGCGTTACCAAATGCAAATAGCGACATTATGACACGCATTTACCGCTCTCTTCACGGTTTTTACATCATCAATCTCGGAAATAGCTTTCCACAACCTATCCACATCAAAACTATCGGGAGCTCTATGGGTAGGGGACAGGTCAAGACCAAAATTGCTAGCAAACTCAGGAAGGGAAAGAGAAATTTTTTTATTCAAAAGACTGAAATGTACAACTGCTACATTGAGGTTATTCTTATGCCTGTCAGTTTTGTGGGAGCTCAAAAACTTTCATGTGAGATAGGAAGATGTTTTTTTATGGATGTCATACATCTGTTTCATTCCCACCCTAGTGAATAAGTCGAAGGTAATCTTATCTAAACCCAATGCCCTCATCAAACGCCGATCAATGAATCGAGAAGTATGGAGAGGACGTTGTTTAATAAGAGTAAACTTACCTTTTTCAGTGATGTATTCGAATTGGAGTCCCGGAAAATACGAATCGGGACTCGTATCGGTTGTCGCGCTAACCACCATCTCCACTTGAGCTAAGTCCAAATCCCCCTCTTTGGACTCTTTTCTTGGGTGCCATTGTTGATATGAGCAAAGGGTTAGAATTAGAGTGCGTTGGGGTTGTTGATTAAATAAGGTAGGAAGTAATTTGGGTGAGATTTAGTAGATTTTTAGTGACAGGAAAGGATAAAGAGCGATAAAGTGGTTTTGAAATAATGAGAAAGTTTGTGTGTTTTGGTGTTTTATGAAGCCGATAGGGGGCTCCCAGCTGTTCGAGTGACCGGCCACCGGCACCCTGGCTGGGAGTTTGGGGTATTTTGAATTTTTTGATTTTGAATGAGGGGGCTCCTTGCCGGTGTGTTGAGCGGTTGCCGGAACCCCGGGTGGGAGTTTGGGGTATTTTGAATTTTTCGATTTTGAATCAGGGGGATTTCTGCCAGTGGGTTGACCGGCCCCCGGCAACCCGGCTGGGAGTCCTATTCATGCCTTAAAAAAATTCAAAGTTCCTCTATGAGTCTCCCAACCAGTGGGCCGGTCTGCCGGTCTGCCGTCTGGGAAATCTCTCCACCCTGAAACCTTCACTTTTTACCTCATACGCGGAGTCCTAGCCGGCGGACCTACTGCCGGCCTACCGACTGGGGACTCTTCTTTACCATTTTCTTCAACGTTTCTTCATTGGGATGTTCCCATCCGGTTGGTCGGCTGGCAACCTAACAGTACAGCTCACACCTCTTCTTCACTTCAACAATCCAAATTTTTCACAAAATGAAACAGGAACTTCCCAGCCGGTGAGGTGACCAGCCGCCGGCCACCCGGCTAGGAGTTTCTCTTCTTCGTGTTTTCCTCAATTTATGAACTCTATCATGAGAAGGTTCAAAGCCGGTGAGGTCATCGCCCGCCTGTGGGCCGTCTGGGTAGCTCCTTTACTACGTGTTTCCTTTTTTCCCTCAAATTGAATTACGTCTACTTTACTTGGCCCCAAAAATCACGTTTTCCGATTTGAAACCAACTCACCTAGTCGGAGCGATGGCTAAGTAAACGCACTATCTTGTTATCAAATTTTCCCCAAACAACGTTGGTTTTACAAACCGACCCCAAATCCAAAAAAAAAAACAAGGTGATATCAATCCAAATCCTTCAAAATCTAACTAACATGAATGCATTATATACAAAGATTGGTGGTTCTTGAGGCACTCCACCAAACCTACTCAATGTTGATAAGAAAGATTAATTGCCCCCACGGAGAGGGTCACCAAGCTTAAGTGTTCTTAGAGTGCCAATTGCGTGTCTTTCATGATTTATTCTTTGCCCGTTAACCTTAAATGTTCCCGTGGCTTCACTAGTCACCTCCACGGAACAATAAGGCATCACGTTAGTAACTCGAAATGGGCCGGACAATCTTGAGCGGAGCTTACCCGGAAATATCCTTAGCCTTGAGAGTTGAAGCGGAGAATGATACGTGACTATTTGGTTGTGGTTTGCCTCTCATTTCATCTCTTTTGAACGGCTTTTGGCACTAATCCTCTTCTTTTAGTCCGTTTGGATTGATCAAGGCTTTGGGTGCAAAGTTCGAACTTTGAGGCGGTTTCCATATCGCTTGATGACCCCTTGGACAATAGCCCAAGACACCTTGACCCCTAAGAAGGAGCAATGGAGCAAGTAAAGTCGTCCCCAAACGCATCCCCAAGGAAGAAGGACTGGCATGGGAGGAGGGAAGCAAAGACAACAAGCCTAGAAGCCGTCCAAGGAACAAGGACTTTTATTCATCCTTTTACTCAATTTGGTATATTACTTTTCTTAATCTTGTTTTCTATTATGTTTTCATTTCAATCTTTGTTTGTTTGTTTAATTTCAACCAAAAATGTCAATTGTTGTTGTTTTCCTTGTGCAATTCCTTATTGTTGTCGTAACCCACTTTAGTATGTGTGAGTAGTGACTTTGTTAGGATTAGTCGGGGATTATGGGTTCAAGTATGAGTTAATATAAAGATTGTTGGGTATAATTGTTGATTTATTGCTTTGTCTTCAACTTTTGCTTATAACACGTTTGATTAACTTTTATGAATCTTTCTCTTGTTTGTGAATGCCATAAGATCGAGAGTCTTGGTTTTTCATAGGACCGCTTAAGTTGGCACATTAGACCTAGTGTTTGCGATTGCTAGCTAGAGACGGTGTGGGGAGGAATTGTAAGAATGAAAGCCTCAATTCGCTATTCCCAGACTAGGCAACCCTTCGATTACTAAACCCAACTTTCTTATACAACTCATGCTACCCATATGAACCTACTCACCCTAGTTTCTTTATTGATAAACATTCGATTTTCTCAAGTTTATTTTCTTGTAGTTTTTTAATTGTCTTTACTTAATGTTTTATTAGTTTAGTTAAAAATCTAAATCCAAATATTTGTGACTAGAGAAAACTTTAGTGGACTTTTCTAGATCATTTTGAACACTCTCCGTCCCCGAGATCGACACTCGTACTTATCGTACACCTTACACTTTATTTTTACATCAAAATGGCGACGTTGCCGGGGACGGAGAGTGTTCAAAATGATCTAGAAAATATGCACTAAAGTTCTCGCTAATCACAAGTATTTGGATTTGGATTTTTAACTAAACTAATAAAACAATAAGTAAAGACAATTAAAAACTCCAAGAAAATAAACTTGAGAAAATCGAATGTTTATCAATAAAGGGAGAAAGTAGGATGAGTAGGTTCATATGGGTACCATAAGTTGTATAAGAAATTATATTTCACAAAATTTAAAAATTTAAAAATTTAAAAAATTCCAAAAACATGTCTTTGTTTTGTACATTTAAAACATTTAAAAATCCAAAAAAATCGAAAAAGCTTGAAAAGTCCTAAAAATTAGCTTGTACATAGTCTAGCTTGTATATATACATTGTTATTTCCTTCTAATCTTTATACTTAGGTACACTACGCATCACTAAGAGACATAGTGAAGGGAAATAAAAGACCACCGCAGTATGATAGTTCTTATTTATTCTCCCCTTTTCTTTCCTTAGTTCTGGTCGCATAAGATGTTTGGAAGAATGTGTTGATGATTGTGAAGCGGATTTTGAACATTTGGCGGTTGTGTGAACCTATGTGCTGTTAGGAGATTACATTAGAGTATATGTCATGTAGTTTATTCGAACATTTGCATTAGATTTGTAAATATTCGTTAGAATTACGTCATGTCATGTAGTTGCATTTAGGGAAATAGTTTTTGAATGCCTAATTTGGAAACTCAACAAGCATGGATAGGCCAATGTAGATACTCTTTTTACTTAACACTTTGTCTTTTAAAATAGATTTGAGACACCCTTTGTTGTGTAATTCTAGTATAATTTCGGTCCTTTTCCTAGAGCGTAGTCAAGAGCGTGCATTTGGCCATCTTGATCACCCCCATGGAGTGATAATTCTTTGGTGCCCGCTTTCCTAGGTGACTCTTAAGGCCATGTAACTTTTCAACCATCACATGATACCTTTACATTTCACAAAAAAAAGCGACTATGCTATCACAAATTCAAAAATGAGTTCATACATATATGAGAATAAAACTTGAAATTTTGTCAATTATCTTGTTTTAGTCTTAGCTTAGGGAATGCAAAAGAAGGCTCCTAGGTTCTTCTAGAGTACCCACACTATATATGGGGTCGCTCTCGATGTCGCTTCGGTGAGTATTTGCCTATTTTTGATCTCCGCCGCACACCCTTTGCTAAGCTACCTTGCTTTCAAAAGCACCCAATTCAAGCAAAATCCAAAAAGAAATCTTAAAAATCTAAAAAAAAAAAACGAATAAGAACTCAAACATATTTTCCTTACATTCATTGATGATTACACCTTTAATACATGGTTGAGAGGGGACGTTCCTTCCTTTCACTTAGGTGAGAGGCAGAATTCTGATCCTACAGTGTCTTCTAACGCCATGGGGTTCTCGTTTTCCATCCCGCCTTATCACCCTTGACGAAGCATCCTAGTGAAAGTGAACGAATGTAATTGTTTTACACAACGAGGAGGTTATTGATCTCCATACTCTTAGACTTAGTTCTTTTTAAAACTAGTAACTACGTATGAGTATTCTTGCTTGAATTGTTTCCATTTTAGATTATTTCCGGCACATGAATGAGGCATGCGGCCAGTTTTTTTTTGTAGAAGCATTCTTGTTCGTTTTGCATGCTTAATTACCTAGGGTGCATCGAAATTTTGGCAAGACCCCAGTTGCCTTGCAAGAGAGTATCTTATCTCATGGATACCTTGTTGTGAGTTGAAAGGGTGTAGAGTGTGCTAATACTTACTCGGGTTAGTAGTTTGAATAATTGTAAGCGACGCATATATTGCGTACTCCGCTATTCAAATAAGGGTCCGCCTCTTGCCTTACGTCAAATTTGAGCTTGGTTACTCGGAGACGAGAAAAAATTTCGTGGCGGGATTTGATACGTGACTATTTGGTTGTGTTTTACCTCTCATTTCATTCTTTGTCACGTATCCTTTCCGCTCTTTTGAGCGGCTTTTGGCACTAATCTTCTTCTTTTAGTCCGTTTGGCCTTGATAACCTTTTGTGGGAGAAACAAAGTGAAATGAAACGGAATTAATACATGTTGAAGCTATTTGGATGGAGCAAGATTTTGGGTGCGAAGTTCGAACTTTGAAACGGTTTCCATATCGCTTAATGACCCCTTGGACGACAGCCCAAGACACCTTGACCTCTAAGAAGGAGCAATGGAGCAAGTAAATTTGTCCCCAAACTCATCCCCAAAAAACAAGGACTAGCATGGGAGGAGGGAAGCAAAGACATCAAGCGTGGAAGCCGTCCCAGACACGTACCGGCCGGGAGGACAACCGACACTAAACTGAACCGGCCGGGACGATACCAGACCGACCGGGACGGTTCGTCTTTCCTTGTTTTTATCTCCGCTTCACTTCCTTTTTGCTTCGAGAACACTATATATAGCCCCACTTTGTAATGTTTTGGACACGAAACCCTAGATCTAGAATTCTTCAACATTTAGCACTAAACTTTCCTTAATCTCGTCGGTTTAAGCTTAATCTTTAGTATATTTTTGTTTCAAGTTGGTTTTTAGTATTGAACTTGGGTTGTAATTCAAGACTGGTGACTCAGTCTTCATTATTAAATTAAAGCTCTCACCTTTATTTATCCTTTTAGTCAATTTCCTATATTGCTTTGCTTTTAGCAAAGAGCCTTACAAAACCTCCTTAGTAATTCAGGATGCTACCATCTCGATTGCCCGAGGTAGTATATATCAAAACTCACATAAAGAAACAATACTTTATTAATTCCAATATTTTAAGCTCAAATTACACAACTGCAAACTAAATAGCATACCGTCTATAACAACATTCCAAATGCTAACACGACGATAAAGTAAAGTAAGGTCTAAACTCTAATAGACTCAGCGGAAGTTATGACTCGATAGTAATCCCATCCTTATCCCAGCACAGCTCTATGGATTACCAGCTGATCACCTGCTCACCATTCCCCAATGGATCACATTAGTTTTAGGAAAACATTAACGGGGTCATTAACAATGTATACCGACCAATGTATAAGACAAGCAATATAGAAAGAGAATCTGGAGGGCCACCGCAGCGGTTACTTCAGTAGACTCAGGTTACCATCCCTGCTCTACAAAAACAACCAATTGACCCTAGACCGCAGCCATAGGTGTCGAACTTCCATCTCACCGCAGTGAGACAACTCGGAAAATTAATGTGCACATCCCCCTCGTAGCGAGAGAACTACAAGAGGCGAACTCGGGGTGTGAAACCGTCTCCCAACAGCTCACCAACATAGTAACTATAGTAACAACCCAAACTCCAATCCCGAACTCCATCATCATCATCAATCAATCAAATAGCATAAACAATATATCTCATTATATCAATTAGCATAATTGTACTGAGTAGGGAAACCCTACCTTATTCGCAAATTCCGCAGCAATCACAATCAATCAATCTAGAAGCCTTTTTTCTATGAATCTTCCCCCCTAAACATGGCATTCACATATATTAATTCTAACCCTTGTTTCCCTTTCACCCAAATCAATTATGGTTTCAATGTATTACATTTATTAATAACGAAATCGCATAATAGAATTACTTACCGAAGCAAACAACAAAGCAAGAAGCAATTCGATCCGGCTAGGAATGATTAAGGATGCTCTTGAAGGTTTGAGAGAGGTTATAGAGAGAATTAGGATTTTTTTATGAAAACGTAAACTGAAATTATGTTTTAACTTTCTTATTAATCTTTAATCAAACTGTTCGAGATATTCTCGGAGACCGGTGTACTCGGTCGAGTGCAAGATGCACTCGTTCGAGTACACCTCACTCGGTCGAGTGCTCAACTCACTCGGTCGAGTGCCCAAGAACATAATACTTTTCTACATACACACCAACCTTACTCGGCCGAATACCTTCCACTCAGCCGAGTAGTAGTACCCCATCCACTCGGTCGAGTAAGCCTCGCTCGACCGAGTACCTAGTACTCAGAAATACGGAGTATTAAAGTCTTCCCTCCTTAAGAACTAACTTCATACTCAAAGTTCACAACTCATACTCCTACCGCAAACACAACACAAAATAGCAACATTCATAACGAACCAAACAATACGACCTCTAGCCAAACTCTAACATTTCAAACACAAGGACTGTACCAATCACATATCAACTCGGAACAAACCAACACCAAGTCTCCATCAGACACACTAAGACCAATAATAAAGTAAAAGTCTTACTGAACTAATACGAACTATTACATTCCTCACTCCTTAAGAAGAAACTTTGTCCCCGAAGTTCACACCCTCATTACCAACAAAGAAACCAGCAGTCAACCAAGAAATAGCACCATCACATAAAAATTTCTCCACAAGACATTCGGACTAACACTTACCAACACTTTTCCTTTAATGATACCAAAACACCCACATCACTTATCTCCTTTAGCACAACACCCATATCACCCATCTCGTTTTGCCTCATACTCAACATTAATAAATCCAAACTTGTCGCCATTCCTTATGCTAACATGCGATGCTATAATTCTACCTCCCTTACACTAAAATTCGTCCTCGAAGTTTGCCCACACTTAAACCATTAACATTATTACTATCATCCATGCTCCCATACCAATAGTTTTATACCTTCACGTAACTACAACTGATCATCACTATATAACCAACACCACAACTCAACATCCATGCCTATAATAACACCTCAATAGCATAATTAATCGCAATTTACCTAACTCAACAACAAATCACCATTCCTCCTAAATATTCTACACAATAAAGCTAACTGCTATAAGGCAATTTGCTCTTCTCAAAACGACGATGCGTCCTCTAAGCCAATTCCTCATTAAACTCTTACCTATTTCCTTTATTGTCATTATTCTATCTCACTGAAAATCGCTTAACACTCTAACACCACGCCACCAAATATACCAGAATCCCAAACACCATTCATTTCTCACCTCACCAAGAATCCACTCGAACATGATACACTATAACACTAAATCCCTATCACAACCTCAAAATGGTAACGAACCAATTACAACCTCAAGCACGCCATACTCAAATCTCACGACTTCTCATACCCACAAAGTCTAAACATCCAAATCCACAAGCAAAAATTTCCCCCAACAACCAAGCCTCTTGACCAAAATCTAAAGAACAAAGAACCCCAACTATCACGATTAATAAATATGTACCGATTAGACTCTACTCTTAAACCTGGGAGCAAAGGCTAACGGAACGATAAGAATGAAAATACGACATTTATTCATATACTCCACACAAAAATGACCCAAGCTCTCAGAATTTAAAACTCTGACTTACTTATAGACTCACATAACCACATAACCGTCATAACATACCACTATCTGAATGACGCTATTACGCAAAACAATAGAATATACGAACCATGCTAAAGATGTCCTAACTCAACAGACACATGATACCAATACCACATCTTAAATTACCGACTAACTACACGAGTAACGGAAATTTATTAACCAAAATAATTTTAATAAGGAATATAGACCCACATCTATCCCATACCAATATCATTCATCATTCTCCTTCCTAACATGAAGATAGCCCCAAAGTCATTACCCTTAAAACTTCATCTTCACCCAACTATATCCCACTATCTGAATGACGCTATTACGCAAAACAATAGAGTATACCAACCATGCTA
Source organism: Heliosperma pusillum (assembly GCA_022085475.1). Taxonomy (NCBI): domain Eukaryota; kingdom Viridiplantae; phylum Streptophyta; class Magnoliopsida; order Caryophyllales; family Caryophyllaceae; genus Heliosperma; species Heliosperma pusillum. The sequence goes on from JAIUZE010010435.1 coordinate 41,741, forward strand.
AAGATGTCCTAACTCGACAGACACATGATACCAATACCACATCTTAAATTACCGACTAACTACACGAGTAACGGACATTTATTAACCAAAATATTCTTAATAAGGAATCTAGACCCACATCTATCCCATACCAATATCACTCATCATTCTCCTTGCTAACATGAAGACAACCCCAAAGCCATTACCCTTAAAACTTCCTCTTCACCTAACTATATCATTCATTCAACTAAAACTATAATCTCCTCACATCTTTCTCAACTCAAACCACGACTAGTCTTCCTTTATCAACGCATTTCTCCCTGCAAAACGACCCACAATGTACTAAAACCAATATCTTAAGATAGCTACCAAATATAATCACAATAAGCTCTCACCTTCCCTTTTGAAACTCAACAGCTCTCGTTCTTTCTTTAGTCCTACATTCTCATGAAAGATTCCACTAACGACTAACAACTCTATCTAAATATTCATTCATAATTTCTCATTTAAATCTCTTGTCTCCCATTACATCAACCAAACACTTCAAACCGCCAAATTCTATAATAACGATACTCTAACAATACACCACCAAATACACCTACATCTCGCACAAGCCACTACCTTGAGTACTTCCAAAGCCATAAATGCTTCCACCAAACATTCCACAACATTCTCTTCGATTACTAACCACCAATTGCCCACAAACAATTTTTCGCCAATATATATCATATTCTTTACCACAAAATCACTCCTCTTCTCATTCGAAACTACTACCACCTTCCCCTTATTATTTCTTACCAATTCGCTATTTGTACTTATTCCAATTAACACCAATCATAATAACTCGTTATCTCAAAGATTCGCGTTCACTATCTAGTCCCCCAATAACGTGTCTACCTTCTTGTTACCTCAAGATTCCAAACTCAACAATAAGTCGCCACAATCTCCTAATCATATGTAATAATAATTTCTCTTATCACACTATTTTCCTCAATTCGCCCAACCAAATAATGAAACTCATATATTATTATTATCTATCCTTAGCATACCTCAAACTAAATGATGCTTACATCATATCATACTTTCCATAATATTTCATCTCCACAATTATCTTTTAGTTATCCTGATTTCCACCAAAACAATAACATCTAAATCCTATTTACACATCAAGCGGACTAAGCTCTTTAGGTACCATCATCATTACATTCTTCTATATCGATCATCATAACACATATCCCTAATCAACTCAAACATCCCCATTTTCCTCTATGTCTTAAACATATTCTCCTTTATAACCATTCATATCTCTCTTCTCAACCGTCAATTCATACATTATCATTCTCTTATTATCATTTGATCATATAAACACACATGCATGATGCGTGCATAATTTATACATTTATTTCACCCTTTTTCCACGCATTTCTATGCCATTTTGAGTAGCGAAAGCTACTATTCTACTTTGTTTCGGATACTTTGGGTATTTCTTTGTTTCGTACAGGTTATTGACCCGTAAGGAGCCAAAACAAGTCGAATCTTGTATTTGTGTTGCAGTCCGGATACGAGTGCAGTCGTACTTGGGAACTGTCACCTTGGGACGCTCGGGAACGGAAGAAGACGCATTGAATTAGAGTGAAATTGGCGTGCTGATCTGGAAAGTAGTCGATCGACTATTCACTTCAGTCGATTGACAGGTTTTGGAAATTAGTCGATCGACTACCATTTTGGTCGATCGACTAATTTGAAGTAGAGGCAGCAAATATCTTGACTTTAGTCGATCGACTGCAAATTGTGCAGTCGATCGACTGCTTTAGCTTTAGCCGAAAATTGATTTTCTTATTCGGCCCATTAGTTTTCGTAGTTACAGAATTTAGTATTTAAGCTTGGGAAGACAGGCTAATTAGGTCATCTCTTTTACACTGTAAAACTTTCTACGTTTCTTTTAGCAACTTTAGATCTAGTACATGGAATTGATCTTTCTTCCTCCTTTTGGTATTGAATCTTCTTTTATATTAATTCTTTTCTCTTATTCTCGTTCTTTGTTATTTACTCTCGCTCATTAATTTCTTTGTCTATTAATTGTTGTCTTTAGCCATGTTTAATTCAATTCTTATTGTTGTAGTTAATTTCATTAGATACAACATGAGTAGCTAATTCTTCTATGCTAGGATTTAGGGGAACCGCGGTTATGTGACGGTATAATTATTAGATTAATAGTTAGTCATAACTATTGGTTTGTATTGTTAATTGTTGCTTTAATTGTTAGTAAATTGGTTAAATGCATTTGACCGATCTATTACTTTGTTAAACCTTGACCTAGATCGTAAGATATGGAAAGGGTAGGACTTGCAGCGAACAATAGAATGCCATAATTAGAGCGAAAGCTAAATTATTAATTCTATCCATTACTGATAGGATATATCGCACACCTATGCAAAGATAAATTTCCCTAAACACAAATAAATGTAGTACGAGGGGTCGAACACAAGGAGACGGGAATTTCGTTATGAAATGCTATGAATGGACTAATATCAAAGTCGGTTTAACGGTTTGGTTTGGTTTGGTGTTTAGCTAACTATAATGCAAATCAAATAATAATAAAAGAGTCTAGGGGAGTCAGGTCACTCATGCAAATACGTAAATGCTCATGTTAAACATAGGAATTCTTAATATTGTTAATTGTTTAGGCTAAAGACACCCATCTCTCGATATTAGTGTCAACCTTAGGTCGAGTCCTAGAGAACTTTCGTTATAACTAGAGTCGCCCTACTACACATGCTTAGTCTAATCTGATTCCGTGCCTCTCGACTTGTAGAATGAATTAACAAATTTAATCAATGCAATTGGCTAAATAACAAAGATTAACAAAACAATACAAGCATGTGATAGAAACAATTTACCAATATTAGTTCATCCTTATTTTAACATTTACAAATTACTAATTATGCATGGCTTCCTTAATCCCTAGACAAATGAAACTACTCACTCATGTTGATGTTTAAACTAATAGTATTTGATATAATAAGCATGATGAATATAAAGTTATAAAGGAAAACAACTTGTTAATAAAATGTGCTACACTAAGTGAATGAAACTAACAATTGTAATGTAGAAAACAATGAAACTATGATTAACTAATTTTACGATTAACTAAATGATTTGTAAGGTAAATGACGGAAATGAATACTAACATAAAACTAGAATTAGGAATACCGCAATAGAGAAATATAACTAGCAAATGAAGAACAAATAACCCAAATGCTTGAATGGAAAGATTGCAATACAACTTCAAAATGTAACCAAATGTTGACAAAGTAATAACTAAATGTTTAACTAGATATAAAACTAAGAGAAACTTGTGCTTAAACTAAGGAAAATGTAATGAAAAGATATGAGTAAGGATGTGAAAGATATGTGTAAGATATGATAAAAGATATCCCTAAGTGTCGAAGTCCCTCTCCTTTATATAGGGAGAGGGGCTTGTAACGCTTGTGTTCACAGAAGCCAAACCCCGATCGGGGAATGGGAACCCCGATCGGGGTTTTCTTAATCCGTGTATATTTGCTTAATTGCTCCATTTAATGCTTAAGGAATCCTAAGTTATGACTTTAAGCACCTTAATTCTCCGGTTAATTGCATAGTTTAGGGATTCCTTGAGCATCCAAAGGAGCATCCTATGCTTGAGTTGTGGGCTCTTTGCTTTGGGCTTCATTTTTAGTTTCTCATTTTCATTTCAATCCATTTCACAAATCTTCATGCTTCGCTTGTCATTCTCCATTCTAACCTTCCATGGTCCATCTTGTTTCCATTAGCTTGTTAGACTTTGTTGCTTGCTATTGTGTTAGGAAAAAGCCTCTAAATGATTAGATTCCTACAAAACATAGCAAAAACGAGCAATGCACCTCGAACACGTAATTAGCTCACAAATATACTAAGCAAAGTATAATAATCAAGTAAAATCGAGCTAAATTAGGGAGTAAAATCATATAAAAACTAGACATATCAAACTCCCCCAAGCTAAACCCTTGCTTGTCCTCAAGTAAGCACATAAGACCAAGACAAGGGAGGAAAACAACGAAGTCCCCACAATTGCAACATCCAATTTTAAACTATCAAGAATAATGACTCAAATTCCGAAACAACATGGGCATAAGGATAATGCATAAACATGGATGAGATTTACATGGCGGTGTAGCATGAAAGACTTCAATTGAACTTTTCTGCTCTTGCATGATCTTTTGACTTATGGACTCTTATGATACACTCAAACTCATTTTAATGTGAAAGGATTTTTGTGAGTAGCACTCACCTATCCTCGACTCATGAGAGTGTGCTCGCAATCTAATATGGTAAAAAATTCAAAACCACAAGCGAAAAACATTCAAATGTAAGCATGAAAAAGGAAGCCATAGGTAAGAAGAAGGTTAATAAGAAATGGGTAAGAAAGGGGAACAAATGATTTATGGTATGTGGGGCTAAGTCAAGCTAGCAACAACCATATGTAAGGATGCTCAATCCCAAAACTATCCCAAAATTTTCAATACAATTCTCAAGAAGGCTCTCCAAAATATATAAATAAAATACGAGAGTTTCTTAAATCATCTTTTTTTTTTTCAACATTCAAGATATGCTTCTCTTTTTTTTTTTTTTTATGCATTTCTTTCTTTTTCTCTTTTCTTTTTTCTTTCTTTCATTTTCATCATTTTTCTTTTTTTTTTCTTTCTTCATGCCAAAACATTAAGACCAAGCTCACCATGATATTTCAAAATACAACAAATCCTAAATGAGCACCCAAACACAAATTAATCAAAGCTACTAGCTCAACAAGGTAGGCAATTTTTTGTATGTAGCTGAGGATGAATTTTTTTGTGAATGGGTTCAAAAAGGCAAATTTATCATGTGAATGGCTCCAAAATGCTAACAAATGAATGCATGCTTATAAAGAAATGAAATTAAAAGCATACTTGTGCGTAATTGATGTAGCACAAACCATAAGGAGACCTACACTCACCTAAGAGAGACCGGATATGGATGCATCGGTCTAAGGAGGCTCTACCTTACCAATTTGTGGCTTGCCAAAAGTCAAGATCAAGCTTATTAGGTTCAATTTCAATCTTCTACCTACTATTTCAAGACATCCCCATGAATGCAATTATCCCGTCAAATAATAGAGAATCATTAGCTATTAAGCTAAAATTGGGATATACAAATGGGTACAACTATGTAAACCATGACCAAAGTAGGCAAGCAAAGCATATGAAGCACAAATTTTCAAAGTTTCACAAATTTTCTAACTAAATGCAATTCCTAACTAAAATGTGAATGCAATCCCCCCCCCCCAAGCTAAACACAACATTGTCCTTAATGCGCCAACATGCAAAAACACCCAAGCTAACCGTAAAAACGGTTCAAAGCACAAAACAAGGAAGACAAGAGGTTAATATTTAATAGGGAGTGGGAAAAATACAACTAAAGTGCAAAGCAAAAATTACTTACTAGACTAGCTAGCCTCCCCCAAGCTAGTATGTATAAGGGGGATACCTTCATGCATCAATCAAGTAAAGGGCCCAAAAATGAACCCTTCCTACCCTTCTTCTTACCACGACCACCTCCTGAAGTATCATCACTACCACTAGGCTCATCACTTTGAAGAGGAGTAACATATTCACCAATATTTTGCCCACTTCCAAGCCCCTCTCCATAGCTACTATAGCCACCATCATAATCACCACCATAGCCTCCTTGAAATGCTTCAACTCCATAATCCGAACCAAAAAAATCCGAACCGGTAGCATAGTGAGTAGAAGTACCTGCATCATGGTTAGGAGGAGGGAATCCATCCGAGGGATAATGATAAAAAGATGGATGCGGTCCCTCGGGTCGAATCACCCCTTGCCTAGCAAAGTGATCATAAATAGGATACAATGCAAGCCTTTGATCATTACGAATAGCATTAATACTAAGACTAAGGTCACGCATCATATCTGTCACACCAACGCTATATGTGGAATGACGTGCTTGAGTTGGTCGAACTCGTGCACGACGGTCAACGGTGGTAGCTCGCTCACCTCTAAGTGGCAAATGGTAAGTGGGTCGAATAAAAGGGCAATTCTCACGTCGGAGTTTGGTATGGACCAAAGGTTGAAGCTCTCTCGTCTCTCCCGGTAGTGTAATAGAATCTTGATTACCAATCCTCCAAATCATATCCGGGTGAGAGCTCCGAAACCAATTACAAGATAGGAAATAGTCATAATCAAGTCCATCCCCCTTTTCCCGACTCTCCAAAGGAATCAAATCGGTGGTATCTTGGTTGAAACGGCAAACACTATGGGCAATTATAGTAACCAACCCACCCCAAACAATGGACCTATTTTTTGTATTACATTGTTTGGTCAAGTGGCTAGCAAATGTGTAAGGAATATTCATTTCCCACTCGGCATCACCGTTTACATTAAGAAAGGCACCTAAAATTTTGATCTCGATACTCCTCACCGAGTAAGGCTCATTCCTCCCAAAGAAAGTCCATCCCATAAATCGTTGCCAAATGCGAATTTCGGGGTAATGGATGTATTGGTGAGGGGTATGGTCCCAACCAGCGAATGGGTAGTGAGAAATGGATGCCCAAGTCAATTCGGGTAGGTAATCTTTGGGTGATTTGGTACACAATCCCTCACATCGCAAAGCAAAAATCTTGGCAAAGTCCGACAAATCCATACGATAAGCATTATTAAACAATCAGAATGATACAAAAAGGACAAACCCTTCACGTTTTGATTTATGAAACTCGAAAGAACTCAAAAACTCAAGTGTGAGTTCGGGAAAGGTTAGATAATCCATTTTGTAACAAGCTATCATACCAAGATTTTTAAATAAAGCCTTAACTTGTTTATCAATTCCGATTCTTTTCAAAGAAGCGTGATTGATAAACTTGGTTGCTTTCATACCTTTGGAGCGTAGGAGGACCCAATTATCCCATTGTTTTTTATCACTGATGACCACTCGGGGATAATCAACGTCATGCCATTCCAGTACATCGGGCATTTCAACATCCTCTGCAGCTCGAGAGGATTCCGCACCACCTCTTCTTCTCTTTGGAGCACCTTGGGTAGGAGATTTTCTATGTGCCATTCGTCTGAAATTTTAAAACGAAATTTTAAGAGAAACTTTTAAGACGAAATTTCATCCTAAGGCTACTAAAATCCATCCAAATAACAATAATAGAACAAATTAGTAAGCTAATTCATCCTACAAACATCAATAGAGCACAAGACAATCAATTTTTAGCATAATGAAGCACAAAATCAATTTCCCCCAATTTGAGTTAGGGTTTGATAAACTTAATTAAATCGATTGAAATGGATGAAATAAGATATAAATAAAGGCAAAACTTACTTGATGATGGTGATGAGTGAATGATTCTTGCAAAGTAATGAAGGAATTTATGTTTCTTTTGAGTTGAAGTGAGAAAATGAAGAAAATAGAGTGAGGAAGATACCGTCGGGTTGGAATAAGGGGATAACTGGTATTTCGTTTGCTTATAAAACAGACAAACAAAACAGACGCGTAGAAACCTGAAACCCCGATTGGGGCCTGGGAACCCCGATCGGGGTTTGGCCCCTGTAAGTTTCTGACTATTTTTCCGTGTCTTGAAGTATTAGTTCCCCGAACGGACTTACGTGCTTGGGGATGCGTGAATTTCCCCATCGACTCTTTATATCTTCTTTTTTCTCCTAAAAAAAAAACAAAAAGAAACATCGTCAAGTCTAGTTAAGTATAAAAAAAACGAGAAATTACGGAAAATAAGAAAATAAAGAAAGTAAAATGAAAGCAAACAAAAGGTTGGGTTGCCTCCCAAGAAGCGCTGGTTTAACGTCCCGCACGACGTATGAAGTTCGAGTCGGTTCAAGTGTCCATGCAAACTCCCTCGACTACCCCAACGATCGCATTCTCATGGTAGACCTTCAAACGATGGCCATTGACTTTGAATTTTTCGCCATTAGTGGTCATCACTTCAACGGAACCAAACTTGTTGACATTTGTGACGGTATATGGTCCGGACCACCGCGATCGCAATTTTCCCGGAAATAGCTTGAGTCGGGAATTAAAAAGCAACACCTTATCACCGATTTGAAACTCCTTCTTCAAAATCCTCTTATCATGCCATCTCTTTGTTTTCTCCTTGTAAAGACGGGAGCTCTCATAAGCTTGTAAACGGAACTCATCAAGTGCATTCAATTGTAACATCCGATTTTCACCACTCAACTTGGAATCCATGTTGAGCTTCTTGATTGCCCAATAAGCTTTATGTTCCATCTCAACGGGGAGATGGCACACCTTTCCATAGACCAACCTATACGGTGAAGTACCAATAGGTGTCTTATATGCCGTCCGGTAGGCCCACAAGGTATCATCAAGCTTCATGCTCCAATCCTTTCGTGACTTGGCAATAACTTTCTCGAGTATGGACTTGAGCTCACGGTTAGAAACCTCCACTTGGCCACTAGTTTGTGGATGATAACCCAAGCCTCTTCTATGATAGACCCCATAATTCTCCAATAAGGTATCAAGTTGTTTCTCACCAAAGTGAGTACCACGGTCACTAATGACCGCTCTTTGGACCCCAAACCTCGGAAATATGATCTTCTTGAATAAGTTAACCATGGCACGAGCATCGTTTGTTGGAGTAGCTATTGCCTCAACCCATTTAGAGACATAATCAACGGCAACCAAAATATACCGATTCCCTTTTGAGGAAGGAAACGGTCCTTGATAATCAATCCCCCAAACATCGAATACCTCCACTTCCAAGATACCATTTAAAGGCATCTCATGCCTCCTCGATATAGAACCCGTTCTTTGGCAAGCATCGCAAGCCGTAACGAAAGCTTTGGCATCTTGGAACATAGTTGGCCAATAGAAACCGGATTGCAACACATTTGCAACTGTCTTGGATGGTCCATGGTGACCACCATAAGGAGAAGAATGGCATCCTTCTAGCACCCCTTTCACATCCCAATGTGTGATACATCTCCGAAATAGCCCATCGGAGCAATGTTTGAATAGATATGGATCATCCCATAGGAAGAACTTTGCATCGTGTAGGAACTTCTTCCTTTGTTGATATGAAAGGCTAGGTGGCAATTTACTTTCCAACTAGAAAGTTGGCTATGTCGGCATACCAAGGAGTATTGGCTTCCAACATCATTAGAGCATCATCGGCGAAGGAATCATCAATAGGTATATCAATACCTCAATCATCAAACCTCAAGCGGAATAAGTGATCGGCAACAACATTTTCGGCCCCCTTTTTGTCTTTAATCTCAAGATCAAATTCTTGCAAGAGCAAGATCCATCGTATCAACCTTGGCTTAGCTTCTTGTTTGGCTAGGAGATGCTTTAGAGCGGCATGATCGGTATGAACAATGACTTTGGAACCAATCAAGTAAGAGCGAAATTTGTCTAAGGCATAGACAATGGCAAGTAGCTCTTTCTCCGTGGTGGCATAGTTGATTTGAGTCGCATCCAAGGTTTTGCTAGCATAGTAGATAGCATGGAGAACCTTGTCCTTCCTTTGTCCTAGCACGACACCTACCGCATAGTCACTAGCATCACACATGAGCTCAAATGGTAAGTTCCAATCCGGTGATTGGATGATAGGTGCGGAAATCAAAGCCTTCTTGATCCTAGTAAAAGACTCAAGACAATCATTAGTAAACACAAAGGGAGCATCTTTTAAAAGAAGCTCCGTAAGGGGTTTGGCAATCTTAGAAAAATCTTTAATAAAACGGCGGTAGAAACCCGCATGGCCTAAGAAACTCCTTACTCCCTTGACATTTACCGGTGGGGGTAGTTGCTCAAAAACTTGGACCTTAGTGCGATCCACTTCAATAGCTCTTTCCGAGACAATATGACCAAGTACCACCCCTTCATTGACCATGAAATGGCACTTTTCCCAATTCAATACCAAGTCAACCTCTTCACAGCGCTTCATCACTTTAGACAAGTTAGACAAATAAGCATCAAATGAAGAACCATAAACACTAAAATCATCCATAAACACTTCCATGATAGACTCGATAAATTCAGAGAAAATGCTTATCATGCAACGTTGGAAAGTGGCGGGGGCATTACAAAGACCGAAAGGCATTCTACAGTAAGCAAAGGTACCATAGGGACAAGTAAACGTGGTCTTCTCTTGGTCATCCGGGTGAATGGGTATTTGAAAGAACCCGGAATATCCATCAAGATAGCAAAAATACTTATGACATGCCAACCGCTCCAACATTTGGTCAATAAAAGGTAAAGGGTAGTGATCTTTCTCTAGATGGATTCTATGCATGCAACACTCGGGGCTTATGCCCTTTAAATCATCTAGTTTATACCCAATAGCTTTCTTGTGAGATTTTAAAACATGAAGCAATGAAGACAATTGACTCTCACTCAAATTAGCACCAACAATTACCGGACACATTTCCTCATCACCTAGAAAAGCATACTTCAAATTAGAAGGGAGGGGTTTAAGTTCGGGTTTTTGTACCTCAAGGTCTTGAGGTGTAGAAACCAAACCTACAAAGTGTGAGCTCTCCTCCAATGATAACTCTTCTCCATCCAATTCATTCTCTAAAGCATCCATCTCCTCATTCCCAATCTCATAATCACCTGCAAATGATTCTAATAGCAAGAGTGCCTCCAATGGGTCTTTAACCAAAGACCGAGAGATAAAGTCATCTATAACAAGGTCAACAACATCCAAAACATCAATATAAAAGCAAGACTCTTCTAACATTGGACTCTTCATGGCACTATTCAAATTTTATGTGACCTTATCGTCACCCACTTCCAATGTAATTTTACCATTCTTGACATCAATTACCGCGCCCGCGGTTTGTAAAAAGGGTCTTCCCAAAATGATTGGGATTTGGGCATCTTCGGCCATGTCAAGAACAATAAAATCAACCGGAATAAAAAATTTACCAACTTTGACAGGAACATCCTCCAAAACTTCCAAAGGGCGTTTTATAGAACGATCCGCCATTTGCAAAGTGACACTAGTACATTTCAAGACTCCCATATTAAGCTTAGCACAAATAGAGTAAGGAATGACACTTACACTAGCACCTAAATCACATAAAGCTTTATCAATTTGATAGGTACCAATTGTGCATGGAATGGAAAAACTAACGGGATCTTTTAACTTAGGAGGGGACTTGTTTTGCAAAAGAGCAGTACACTCGGCGGTGAAGGCTATATTTTCAACTTCGTCAAAAGTCCTCTTCTTAGTTAAAATGTATTTCATGAACTTAGTATAAGACGGAATTTGAGTGATTAATTCGGTAAAAGGAACACTTACCTGGAGGTTCTTCACAACTTCCATGAATTTACCGAATTGAGTGTTCTTGTGATGCTTTGCCAATCTATGAGGGAAAGGCACTTTGACTTTTTCCGGCTCCTGTGTCTCAACAACCTTCTTTGGAGGAGCATTCTCCACATCTTTGACTTGCTCAACCACAATAGGATCATCCACCGTCTCGGGCATAACCTCATCTTTCTTACCACTGGATGAAACCTCCAACTCAACAAGCACCTCCTCATTGTCTTTGGGTATGGGTGGCTCATCATACTTTGTACCACTTCTCAAGGTGATTGCATTGAGAGTATCATGTGGTTGCTCACCTTGAGGTGGTAATTGACCCGGTCTTCTTTGAGAGCTAGAAGTGGCTAGTTGAGCCATTTGTTGTTCTAGCATTTTGATTGCGGAACCATGACTTTGATCATTCTTTTGAAATTGAGCCAACATTTCCGATTGAGTCTTAGCTAATTGCACTACCAAGAACTTGAGTTCTTGATAGTGTTGTTGGACATTTTGGGGTGGTGGAACTTGGGTTAGTTGGGAGTTTTGGATTGGTGGTCTTTGTTGGTAGTTTTGATTTTGATAACCCGGTGGATAATTGAATCTTTGTTGTGGGGCAAAGGCATTTTGTTGAGATTGAGGCACAAAATTTTGTTGGGGTTGAGGATTGAGCACATTGTTGCTTTTGTAGGACAAGTTGGGGTGGAATTTTGTGTTCGGGTTGTAAGTATTGGAAAAGGTACCCGGTGGATAAGAACTTTGTTTAAAAGTTGAAAAGCACATACCTCTTCCATAGTTTCTTGGCATACATTGGAGAAATGACCTGCACCTCCACAACCTTCGCAAACAACAATTTGACTACTAGAAGACACCCAACTTCCACAACTTCCATAGTAGCATGTTGAGCCTCCAACGTTTCTTGGAGCAAAAGGATTTGATTCTTCAATATGCTAGTGTTGGCAACTACCTCTCCTCCTTGAATGGGTGCACTCCGAGAATTAACATATTGGGCATCGTGGATCGCCATAGATTCAATGATGGCATGAGTAATATCCGTGTCAATTTCTTGAAAACGCCCATTGTTGGCGGAATCAAGAATTTTTCTGGATTCGGCACAACACCCATTGTAGAATGTTATGGCAAGGAACCAAGCATCCAACCCATGGTGTGGGCATTGCCTTTGGAGCTCCTTGTACCTCTCCCAAGCTTCATATAAGCTCTCAAGAGCTTGTTGACGGAATCTCGTGATTTGGCTCCTCAAAGTTTGAGTTTTCTCGGGTGGAAAAAACTTTTGATAAAAGGCAAGAGCCAATGTCTCCCAATTTGTCACTCCCATGGTGGCACGATCAAGGCTATTGATCCAAATTTTTGCCTTGCCCTTCAAAGAAAAAGGGAAAAGTATTTCCCTAATTTGGGCTCGAGTGACACCCGTTTGGCGAATCATGGAGCAATAGTCACAGAAGTTTTGCACATGCAAATTGGGATCCTCCAAAGGACTTCCCCCAAATTTATTCCTCTCCATAAGGGTAATTAAAGCTGGTTTGATCTCGAATTTCGGGGCGGTAATTTGAGTGGTGGTGATATCGGCCGGAAGCATAGCCGCGGTGGGCTTGGAATGATCGGAAAGTTTCACCATTCTCATAGTTGGTGAGGGTGATGGTGATGATGATGAACTAGAAACCTCCTCCTTTTCAAGATTTTCTAGATCGTCTAAGTAAGACTTTCTGGCACTTTCAACTTGCACGGGAGAAGAGGCGTCTTTTATTTCTTTCCAAAAGCGTCGTCTTCTACGAAAGGTTTTCTCGGGCTCAGAATCCGGTGAAAGTAATTCTTCCTCACGAGAAGACCTGGGCATAAGGCAACAATCTTCAAGGAAATTGCAAGTACGGTCTCAAGGAACAAGTGTTCCTAAAGACAAGAGAAAAAAATGTTAGAAGTCTACAAATCAAAAACGAAATATAACCGTGTCCCCGGCAACGGCGCCAAAATTTGATAGGATATATCGCACACCTATGCAAAGATAAATTTCCCTAGACACAAATAAATGTAGTACGAGGGGTCGAACACAAGGAGACGGGAATTTCGTTATGAAATGCTATAAATGGACTACTATCAAAGTCGGTTTAACGGTTTGGTTTGGTTTGGTGTTTAGCTAACTATGATGCAAATCAAATAATATTAAAAGAGTCTAGGGGAGTCGGGTCACTCATGCAAATACCTAAATGCTCATGTTAAACATAGGAATTCTTAATATTGTTAATTGTTTAAGCTAAAGACACCCATCTCTCGATATTAGTGTCAACCTTAGGTCGAGTCCTAGAGAACTTTCGTTATAACTAGAGTCGCCCTACTACACATGCTTAGTCTAATCCGATTCCGTGTCTCTCGACTTGTAGAATGAATTAACAAATTTAATTAATGCAATTGGCCAAATAACAAAGATTAACAAAACAATACAAGCATGTGATAGAAACAATTTACCAATATTAGTTCATCCTTATTTTAACATTTACAACTTACTAATTATGCATGGCTTCCTTAATCCCTACACAAATGAAACTACTCACTCATGTTGATGTTTAAACTAATAGTATTTGATATAATAAGCATGATGAATATAGAGTTATAAAGGAAAACAACTTGTTAATAAAATGTGCTACACTAAGTGAATGAAACTAACAATTCTAATGTAGAAAACAATGAAACTATGATTAACTAAATGATTTGTAAGGTAAATGACGAAAATGAATACTAACATAAAACTAGAACTAGGATTACCGCAATAGAGAAATATAACTCGGAAATGAAGAACAAATAACCCAAATGCTTGAATGGACACATTGCAATACAACTTCAAAATGTAACCAAATGTTTACAAAGTCATAACTAAATGTTTAACTAGATATAAAACTAAGAGAAACTTGTGCTTAAAGTAAGGAAAATGTAATGAAAAGATATGAGTAAGGATGTGAAAGATGTGTGTAAGATATGAAAAGATGTGATAAAAAGATCCCCCTAAGTGTCGAAGTCCCTCTCCTTTATATAGGGAGAGGGACTTGAAACGTAAGATTTCACAGAAGCCAAACCCCGACCGGGGAATGGGAACCTCGATCGGGGTTTCCTTAATCCGGGTATTTTTGCTTAAATGCTCCATTTAATGCTTAAGGAATCCTAAGCTATGCCTTTAAGCACCTTAGTTCTCCGGTTAATTGCATAGTTTAGGGATTCCTTGAGCATCCAAAGGAACATCTTATGCTTGAGTTGTGGGCTCCTTGCTTTGGGCTTCAGTTTTAGTTTTTCATTTTCATTTCAATCCATTTCACAAATCTTCATGCTTGGCTTGTCATTTTCCTTTCATGGTTCATTTTGCTTCCATTAGCTTGTTGGACTTTGGTGCTTGCTAATTGTTTTAGGAAAAGGCCTCTAAATGCTTAGATTCCTACAAAACATAGCAAAAACGAGCAATGCACCTCGAACACGTAATTAGCTCATAAATATACTAAGCAAAGTATAATAATCATGTAAAATCGAGCGAAATTAGGGAGTAAAATCATATAAAAACTAGACATATCAATTACCCTTCAAACCATGTTTATGTTAATCTTTTGATTCTTTCTTTTACCGTCGTTGACCGTGGTAACCCGATATCCTAGCTATTTTTCTTATTATATTTTAATCGACTTTCTTCCTTTATTTCTCTTCCCTTTATTTCTCTTTCCCTCTCTACTTGTAGTTTAGAAAACACACAATTTAAACCCACATTGATTACCTAGACAAACTATTAATTAGCAAATAGAATTTATTTAGTCTCCATGTGGATACGATCTTGACTTCCTTTACTGCATTAGTTTAGGCCAGTTGGTTATCTTTGATTAGGTGTGCGATTTAGCCTGTCAATGCCTCTATATATTGCTCAACACACAACATTATTACACATCTCATATCACAACTCTGATTTTCTCTCTCTCTCTCTCACAAGGCTCGTAAATCTTTCCGTCCTACCCATATATTACCACACGCATTTCTCACAAAACAATACAATCATGGGGAAAATTATGCACTTATAGACTCTATCAACCTCACTCCCCAAGACGACACTTCATTACACATATTCTAAATATGGACCAACTTTGTACACAGCTTAGACGGAGTACCCCGTAAGTACGGCGGGATTATCAGCACTGACCAGTTTTCGTAAAACGGGGATATCTCCCAAAATTGTACGTCGATTTTGGCTCATGACCTACCGTTAGAACCGTAACAAGGCAAGCTATCACCTCCACTTAGAATTACATCAATATCATTTCTAGAACTCAAGTTATAGCAGTTTAAAGACAGACCTTTCAAAATCAAACTTCATACAATTTAAGTTTTTGTTACCAAACAAAATTACAATCCTTCAACATACCTCATATCACATAAAAGAACATAGTTCACAACCATTTACATGTTCTCATCATCTCAACATAACAATATTTTTTAACTCAAAAATCATACTCCATTTATGCTAATTATTCCACCTAACTTTCTCAAACCACACATACTTCATATATATAACATATGGTAGAACCATAATATACTTCGCATGCTTAAATCATATTCATTTAGTTGATAGGCATCTTATACATACTTCACATAACCATACGTAATTCATATATACATGCTTGCCGATGATAAACATTCTTCATGCTCATAATCACATCCGTTCACACATGTCTCATTCCATACATGCTTTACAGAAATACCATCATATTCCATGTTCATACTCGACCTCCACTTCACATCATTCTCATGAATTAACATAGTAACCACATCAAGAACACATATACGTCCTGAAACTTCCCATGGGTACCGAATAAGAGCTATAGGGGCAAAAGTGTGATTTCGAGACGTATCCCAAATCTTTGCGGTACATCCCTATGACTCCTACCCGGGTTCATTTTATTAGACGCTCCTAGTTCATTGGGTTCATTGGTTTAGGTTCCAAAATCGTTCACTCTGATACCAAAGAGCCTTACAAAACCTCCTTAGTACTTCGGGATGCTACCATCTCGGTTGCCCAAGGTATTATATATCAAAACTCACAATAAAGAAACAATACTTTATTAAATCCAATAGTTTAAACTCAGATTACATAATTTTAAACCAAACGGCATACCGTCTAGACCAGCAATCCAAATGCTAACACGACGATAGATCAAAGTAAGGTCTAAACTCTAATAGACTCAGCGAAAGCTATGACTCGATAGTGATCACATCCTCATCCTAGTGCAGCTCTACGAATTATCTGTTGATCACCTTCTCACCATTCCCCAAAGGATCACAGCAGTTTTGTGAAAACATTAACAGGGTCAGTAACAATGTATACCGACCAATGTACACGACAAGCAATAGAGAAACAGAAACTGGGGGGCCACCGCATCGGTTACCTCAGTAGACTCATGCTACCATCCTTGCTCTACAAAACCACCAATTGACCCTAGACCGCAGCCATAGGCGTCGAACTTCTATCTCACCGCAGTGAGACAACCTGGAACATTAATGTGTACATCCCCCTCGTAGCGGGAGAACTACGAGAGGCAAACTCGGGGTGTGAAACCGTCTCTCAACGGCTGAACAACATAGTAATCATAGTAACAACCCAAACTTCAATCCCGAACTCCATCATCATCATCATCAATCAATCAAATAGCATAAACAATATATCTCATCACATCAATTAGCATAACTGTACTGAGTAGGGAAACCCTACCTTATTCGCAACTTCCGCACCAATCACAATCAATAAATCTAGAAGCCTTCTTCTATAAATCCTTCCCCTAAACATGGCGTTCACATATATTAATACTAACCCTTGTTTCCCTTTCCTCTAAATCAATTAGGATTTCAATGTATCACAATTATCAATAATGATATCGCTTAATAGAATTACTTACCGAAGCAATCAACAAAGCAAGAAGCAATTCGATCCGACTAGGAATGATTAAGGATGCTCTTGAAGGTTTGAGAGAGTTTTTAGAAAGAATTAGGGTTTTGTTATGAAAACGTAAACAGAAATTATGTTTTAACTTTCTTATTAATCTTTAATCAAACCGTCAGAGATATTCTCGCGGACCAGTGTACTCGGTCGAGTGCAATATGCACTCGATCGAGTACTCACCACACTCGGCCGAGTGCCCAAGAACAGAATACTGTTCCACTGACATACCAACCTTACTCGGTCGAATACCTTCCACACGGCCGAGTACCCCATCCATTTGGTCGAGTAAGCCTAACTCGACCGAGTACCTAGTACTCAAAAATACGAAGTATTACAGTTACAACTCAACCGGTAGATGTCAAGACTTACCATAAACAAGCCTATAGGGTGTGGTCCCTAGAGGTTTTTTTTAAGCCGTTCTTATGGCTCATAGGATTTCATTAAGCATCAACGACCAATCCTTTCGGTACTTAGCAACAACCTTCTCCAAAATTACTTTGATTTGTCGATTTGAGACCTCAACTTGCCCACTTGTCTAAGGATGGTAGGCAAGTCCGGATTTATGTGTCACTCCTTACGTTTTCAACAAATATTTGAAGGTGTCTTTCTTCAAGTGCGAACCACCATCACTAATCACACACTTAGGCATCCCAAAGCGAGGAAAACTGATATTCTTGAATTGTTTCATCACGGCCTTTGAATCATTTGTTCGGCAAGCGATTGCTTCAATCCACTTTAAGACATAATCAACGACGAAAACTATAAACTTATTCCCACAATATGAAGGGAAGGGACCCATGAAGTCTATCCCCCAAACGTCAAATAATTCAACTTCAAGAATGTTGTTTAGAGGCTTCTCATCCCTTCTTCCTAAATTGCCACTTCTTTGGCAAGAGTCACAAGCTAAGACATTGGAACAGATATCCTTGCACATGGTTGGCCAATAAAACGCGCTTTGTAGAACCTTAGAAATTGTCCTTGATGTACCCAAATATCCTCCATATGGGGTGGAGTGGAGGTGGTTCACAATGTCTTGGCCTTCTTCTATGAAGACACAACGGCGAAATATTCCATCCCCACATCTTCGGAAAAGATAAGGATCATCCCAATAGTGCCTCTGCAGCAGGAGCTCACCCAAGGGGCCTTGATGATCAAGCCACAAGCAAGACAAGCCTGACCCCAAGACCCCTTCAGATGGAAGCTCGAGTCACAAGGTCCAAACAACAAGCCATGACAAGCCAAAATCAAGCCAGGCCAAGCCAAGTCATTGAGGAAGATAGTCCAGGGCTCATCAAGCCATGCCAAGTGCCAACTCAGTCCACATTACCCACACAAGATAGAAACAATGCCAATCAGAACCAGGCAGACCAGTCAGCAAACCTAGCACCAAGGAGGTACACCAGAGTATCCCAACCACCCTTACCATGGCCTACCATCAAGCCAACCCCTTAATCAACAAGTTTGTCCAGGATAATCCCTTTTGAAGTCTAGCAAAAACTCAAGTAACAAGCAACCCAAGCTAGAGTCCAATGAACATCAAAGCAGAGAGAGTACAAGTCCAGATGTGACTTCCTTTTGTTTAAGTCAACTTGTCCTCGCCCAAGGCAGGTTTTATCTAAGTCCTAATAAGAGTAGAGAGTCCCAAGGAGCAACAAAACATCCAGGGCAAAGTAGCAAGACAACAAGAACAACAGAATTCCATTTCAGGAAAGATCCAAAGGCTGCTTTACTACTTTTTGCATTAGTCTGTTTTCTATGCTTTTGTGTCTGTACTTTATAGTTGTTAAGCTCGTCCTGTTGTGAGGCTCTTAACTAGTGTCTGTTGTAGTCGTTTAAATCCTAAGCTGGCCCTTGGATGATCTGTACATCCAATGGTTCACAAGATATCAGCCTCCCTATATAAGGAGGTCTTTGTATGTTGTTTTAGTCAGACTTTTTATGAATGAATTAACTTTGAGAAATCCCTCAAATCTTTCAAACTTGTGCTAAGGGCTGTAGTTTGAGTCAAGCCTGATACATCTTCAAGGTGTTTGATCAGTGTCTTGCTTTGTGAGTCAAGTTAAATCTGTGTCTTGATGTGATTAGCTTGCTTGATGTTTGAGTCTAGTCTAGGGTGTTTGTGCTTTGCTGTAACACTTTAAACCTGTCTCAGAACTAGTCTTGAGTCCCTTCTCTTGTGCTTTGCGGTAGGGAAGCTTCTCTAAGTCATATCCTTTGAATTTCAGTTAATATAAATCACTCTCTCTAAAACAGCCTCCATTTCTGTCTGTGTTTGTTTTCAGTTTAGGTAAGCTTAGTTAAACATCTCTTAAACTCACAAGCCTAGTAGTTTACACTCCAAATTGGTTATCAGAGCTTTGGTTGAGAGTCTTAGTGAGTTCATTTTCCCTAACTACATTTTAAAACACAAAAATAGCCCAATGAGTGAAGAGAGACTGGCAGGAGTAGAAGCAAGGATGGAGGACCTGGCTGGGATTGTAACCACCCTAACCAGAGCCCTGGATCAGGTAATAGGCAACCAGTTGTTTGCTGGAGGAAGAGGCAGAGGACGTGGAAGAGGCCAAGGAGGAGGCAGAGAAAGGCCACCTGATGATGAAGAGTATCCAGACTCAGATGACTCAACAAGGAGCAGGGCTTCCATCCACAGGCACATAGATAAGCATCTTAAGGTAGACATCCCTGAGTTTTCTGGTAGCCTTAATCTTGATGATTTGTTAGAATGGTTAAGAGAAGTAGAAAGAATCTTTGAGTACAAAGGATATAATGATTCTAAGTCTTTTAAAGTAACCATCCTTAAACTGAAAGGGTATGCTTCTCTTTGGTATGAAACCATGAAAGGGTTAAGGGCTAGGGAAGGGAAAGAACCCATCAAGTCTTGGACTAAACTGAAAAAGAAACTGCTAGACAAGTTTGTTGCTAAGGATTATACCCAGGATCTGTTTATTAAGTTGTCTAAGTTGAAACAAGGGGATAAACCTGTTGAATCCTACTTGAGAGAGTTTGAACAACTCACATTGCAGTGTGACATAAATGAGAAACCTGAGCAAAGGATTGCTAGGTACTTGAAGGTCTAGATAAGAGCATTGCTAACAAGGTTAGGAGTCAACCTCTGTGGTCATTTGATGATGTTGTTAACTTATCTTTGAGAATTGAAAAGATAGGAAAGACTAAGTCTGTTACACCAAAACCTGTTAGACCTTTTCAAACCAGACCTTACAATGGGTTGAGGACCATGGATACCCCTAAGACAGCACCCCCACCTACCTTAGACAAAGGAAAGGGCATCATGGGCCAGAAGCCAAGCACTTCATTGACTGAGAATAGAATTAGGTGCTTCCAATGTCAAGGCTATGGACATTTCAGGAAGGATTGCCCTTCTAAGAAGACCTTAACTATAATGGAGGTTGAGACTTGGGAAAAGGAAGGTCTAGTTGAGTATGAGAAGGATGAGCCTGAGGTTGAGGAAGTGGTGAGTGAGGAAGAAGAGCCTAGTCAGGAGGCAATAGTGGCACTCCCTGATACAGGCCACAACTTGGTTTTATGGAGGGTAATGCATTCACAACAAATACCTTTGGAGGAGGATCAAAGGTCCCTCATTTTCAGGAGTAGATGTACTATCCAAGGGAGGGTTTGTAACCATATTATAGATGGAGGTAGTTGTACCAATGTGGCCTCTGTTACTATGGTTGACAAACTGAAATTAAGCACTCAAGACCACCCTCACCCCTATAAGTTGAGATGGCTGAGTAAGGGAGCAGAGGTTAAGGTGGATAAGCAATGTATGGTCCCATTCTCCATTGGAAGTGTGTACAAAGATGAAGTACTGTGTGATGTGGTTCTAATGGATGCATGTCACTTATTATTAGGAAGGCCATGGGAGATTGATAAAAGCTCCATTCACCAAGGAAGAAGAACCACCTATTCCTTCAAGCATGGGAGCAGAAAGGTAACATTGGCTCCTTTTCCACCTCATCAGAAGAGTTATGGGAGTCCTAGTATGGCTGAAGATTTTAGTGGAGTCTTGTTTCTATCTGAATCAGCAATGGTCAAAGAATGTATTGAAGAACAACCTATATTGATGCTGTTATCAAAGGAAGTTCAGGAAGGGGAGTCTAAGGTAATCCCTGCAGAAGTTAAGCCCCTCATTGAACAGTTCAAGGAAGCGTTCCCAGAGGAACTTCCTGATGGCTTACCCCCTTTAAGAGGAATTGAACACCAAATAGACCTTGTGCCAGGGTCTGTACTACCTAATAGACCAGCATATAGATGTGATCCTAAGGCTACACAAGAGCTGCAGAAACAAGTTGGAGAGTTGATGAGTAAAGGGTTTGTAAGGGAGTCCTTAAGTCCATGTGTTGTGCCTGCTTTATTGCTTCCTAAGAAGGATGGGACTTGGAGGATGTGTATAGATAGTAGGGCTATCAACAACATCACAGTCAAGTATAGGTTCCTTATACCTAGACTTGTTGACATGTTGGATGAGCTGAGTGGCTCAAGGTTCTTTTCTAAGATTGATTTGAGGCAGGGTTACCATCAATTGAGGATCAGGGAAGGAGATGAGTGGAAGACAACCTTCAAAACAAAGCATGGCCTTTATGAGTGGCTTGTCATGCCCTTTGGCTTGTCAAATGCCTTAAGTACCTTCATGAGATTAATGACAGAAGTGCTTAGACCCTGTCTAGGGAGATTTGTGGTGGTATACTTTGATGATATTCTCATCTACAGCAAGAGCAAGGATGATCATTTGAGGCATCTTGAGACTGTGTTTGAAATACTTAGGGAGAGTAAGCTCTTTGGGAAGCTTGAGAAATGCACATTTATGACTGAGGAAGTCAAGTTTCTAGGATATGTGGTGTCTGGTAGAGGCATTTCAGTTGATCAAGACAAGATCATTGCAGTTCAGTCTTGGCCTGTCCCTAAGAATATCACAGAAGTGAGAGGGTTTCATGGCCTAGCCTCTTTCTATAAGAGGTTCATAAAAAACGTTAGCAATATTGTAACACCCCTCACTGAATGTATGAAGAGAGGAGAGTTCACTTGGACTGAGAATGCCTTGCAGGCTTTCAAACACATGAAGAAGCTCTTGTGCAGTGCATCTATCCTCAGGTTACCAGACTTTAATTGCCTATTTGAGGCTGAGTGTGATGCAAGTGGAGTGGGAATTGGAGATGTCCTCATCCAAGAGAAGAAACTTGTAGCCTATTTTAGTGAAAAGTTAAGTGGTGCCAAGCTGAACTATTCTACATATGACAAAGAGTTATATGCTCTTGTCAGAGCTCTAAGGCATTGGAGTCATTACCTGACGCCCAAGCCTTTTGTCCTACATTCTGATCATGAGGCATTGAAGTACATAGGAGGCCAGCATAAGCTCAGTCACAGGCATGCTAAATGGGTGGAGTTCCTCCAATCATTCACCTTTTCTAGCAAATACAAAGAAGGAAAACAAAATGTAGTGGCTGATGCATTGTCTAGAAAATACACTCTGTTATCAACCATGGAGCAAAGGGCTCTTGGCTTTGAGTTCATGAAGGATATGTATCAAGAAGATCCAGACTTTGCAGAGGATTGGTTAGCACAGAAAGAGGGAGCAAGGACCATTGATTCACCCTACACTCTACAAAATGGATTCCTGTTCAAAGGAAACAAGTTGTCTGTCCCCAGAGGGTCTTATAGGAGTCTATTGATTAAGGAAGTGCATGGAAGTGGCCTTGGAGGACACTTTGGGGTTCAGAAGACTGTGGACATACTGCAAGATCAGTTTTATTAGCCTAAGATGATGGGAGAAGTCCAAATAGTGCTCAGAAGGTGTGGAGTTTGTCAAAAGGCCAAGAGTTCCTTTCAAGCAGGACCTTACACCCCCCCTACCAGTCCCATGTAGGCCTTGGGAAGATGTAAGCATGGATTTCATAGTAGTATTGCCTAGGACAACAAGAGGGAAAGATTCTATCATGGTGGTTGTGGATAGATTCAGCAAGATGGCACATTTCATTGCCTGTAAGAAAACTGAGGATGCTGTGAGTGTAGCAGGGCTATACCTCGATGAGGTGGTGAGGTTACATGGAGTTCCAAGAACTATTGTATCTGACAGAGTCACAAAGTTCATGAGTCATTTCAGGAGAACATTGTGGAAGCTGTTTAACACTAGGTTGTTGTTTAGCACCTCCCATCATCCGCAAACAGATGGACAAACTGAGGTGACCAACAAGACCTTGGGAAGGATCTTGAGGTGTATAGTCAGCAAATCTCTCAAGGATTAGGACTTAAAGCCGGCTCAAGCAGAGTTCTCTTTCAATAGAGCTCCATCAGCAGCCACAGGCGACTCCCCCATTGAAGTGGTCTATGGTACTAACCCCTTAATGCCTTTGAATTTGTCTAATGTGTGCAGGTCAGAGATCCACTATGATGCCAAGAAGAGGGTGGAACAAATGCTAAAACTCCATGAATCAGTCAGAAAACAAATTGAGAAAATTAATGATCTATACAAGAAGAATGCCAAGGTTCCTAAAGCTAAGAAAGACTTTGCACTAGGAGACTTAGTGTAGATAAACCTAAGGAAAGAAAGGTTCCCTTCCAAGAGAAAGAATAAGCTAGAGCCAAGAGCAAATGGTCCTTTTCAAGTCATAGAGAAGATAGGTCCTAATGCCTACAGAATTGATCTACCAGAAGAGTATGCAGTCCATGGAACATTCAATATTGGGGATCTTAGTCCCTTCTATGAAGACTCTGAGGGAGAGGAAGACACAGGCTTGAGGTCAAGCCCTTTTCAACCTGGGGAGGCTGCAGCAGGAGCTCACCCAACGGCCCTTGATGATCAAGCCACAAGCAAGACAAGCCTGACCCCAAGACCCCTTCAGATGGAAGCTCGAGTCACAAGGTCCAAACAACAAGCCATGACAAGCCAAAATCAAGCCAGGCCAAGCTAAGTCATTGAGGAAGATAGTCCAGGGCTCATCAAGCCATGCCAAGTGCCAACTCAGCCCACATTACCCACACAAGACAGAAACAATGCCTATCAGAAACAGGCAGACCAGTCAGCAAACTTAGCACCAAGGAGGTACACCAGAGTATCCCAACCACCCCCACCATGGCCTACTATCAAGCCAACCCCCTAATCAATAAGTTTGTCCAGGATAATCCCTTTTGAAGTCTAGCAAAAACTCAAGTAACAAGCAACCCAAGCTAGAGTCCAATGAACATCAAAGCATAGAGAGTACAAGTCCAGATGTGACTTCCTTTTGTTTAAGTCAACTTGTCCTCGTCCAAGGCAGGTTTAATCTAAGTCCTAATAAGAGTAGAGAGTCCCAAGGAGCAACAAAACATCCAGGGCAAAGTAGCAAGACAACAAGAACAACAGAATTCCATTTCAGGAAAGATCCAAAGGCTGCTTTACTACTTTTTGCATTAGTCTGTTTTCTATGCTTTTGTGTCTGTACTTTATAGTTGTTGAGCTCGTCCTGTTGTGAGGCTCTTAATTAGTGTCTGTTGTAGTAGTTTAAATCCTAAGCTGGCCTTTGGATGATCTGTACATCCAATGGTTCACAAGATATCAGCCTCCCTATATAAGGAGGTCTTTGTATGTTGTTTTAGTTAGACTTTTTATGAATGAATTAACTTTGAGAAATCCCTCAAATCTTTCAAATTTGTGCTAAGGGCTGTAGTTTGAGTCAAGCCTGATACATCTTCAAGGTGTTTGATCAGTGTCTTGCTTTGTGAGTCAAGTTAAATCTGTGCCTTGCTGTGATTAGCTTGCTTGCTGTTTGCGTCTAGTCTAGGGTGTTTGTGCTTTGCTGTAACACTTTAAACCTGTCTCAGAACTAGTCTTGAGTCCCTTCTCTTGTGCTTTGCTGTAGGGAAGCTTCTCTAAGTCATATCCTTTGAATTTCAGTTAATATAAATCACTCTCTCTAAAACAGCCTCCATTTCTGTCTGTGTTTGTTTTCAGTTTAGGTAAGCTTAGTTAAACATCTCTTAAACTCACAAGCCTTAGTAGCTTACACTCCAGCCTCCTAGCTTCATACTTCAACTTCCTTATTTCTTGTGTATCAAATTCGCTAGGTATGAATCCACTAGCAAGGAAATTAGCCAAATCGGCATA
>JAIUZE010010440.1:0-32158 GCA_022085475.1 Heliosperma pusillum
CAACGGGGCTACGTAGTGGGTCGAAACGGGATTGGTGCAAGCACCGTTATGGATGATGTGGAGTTGTAAATCAAGAAATTGTCAAAAATTCCATTTCTCCCAATTTATTACAACAAATGAAAATATCAAACTTGAAAGTCCGACTCACTTGGAAAAAACATCATATCCCCATTTATTTTGCAACGTCTTTTTCTACTCGCTTAATGATGGATAAGGAGTGTTGCTCGCCTTTTTCTCATACAAAACATAGAATAAATAAATATAAAGTGATTTTTGTTGTTTTGCATTTTTCTTTCTTTTGTATTTTGTTTTTACTTTTATAAAACCTCTTTATTCATATTCAAAACTAAAGCTAAACCAAAAATTTCAACACAAGAGAAGTTAGCTTGAGTTCACTAATTAGGACACGAATTTCTATTAACAACACACCAAAAACAAAGTGACAACTTTCTTGATCAAGGAAGGTTTTTTATGGGATGTAATTGATATTTTTAGTAATGCCAAATGAAAGGCTAAAGCTCAAAGGGGATGCAAAAGTTGGTCCTAATCTAAAGGGATGAAAATAGGCTTATATGGCAATGTAAGGCTCAAAAACTATAAGCAACGGATTGTTTCAAATTATGCACACAAAAATATACATCTCGCGACCTAAGGAAAGAACGACACACTTGTGCGTGGAGATGTGACATGCCACTCAAGGAGCCTACTCACAACCTATGGAGACTGGGTATGAATGCACCGCTCTAAAGGAAGCTCTAAATCTCAAATGTAAGTAGCTATGTCAAAGTCTAGGTCTAGTCTACAGTGTACTTGGTCTCATAAGATGGTCCATGATCTTTCGGTCAAGCCTTATTACTTCCCGGGTGTCTAACTAGGAGGCCACAAGGAGGGGGAGGACACGGTTGAGACAATTTCATCATTGGGGTATCATGTTCCCTCCCTAGACCACATTTTGTTCAAAATATGTACAAACTCAATGCAAACAAAATTAAAATGACAAACAAATATTCACAAGTGACGAAATACAATTCTAATTTCTAACAACAATTAAATAGATATGCAAGACCTGTCTAAACTAGCAGCACATAAGCAACACACAACAAGTTCCAAAAGGAACATCCTCATCAACAATTTCCCGTCCTCCACCATATTAATCAAAATAAAAGAAAAGAGCGGAAAAAGGATAAAATAGTTGGAAAGAGTATACCAAGCGGTCTTATATTCTCATACTGTTTCAAATGCTTCATGTGTGCCTACATCACTTGTTAGACAAAAACATATATATACAATGCAATATTTTTGGTTTTTTGAAAAATTTTCAATTTTTTTGAAGTTTTTGTTTGAAATACTCAACAAATATATACAAAAATTTACAAATTTGCACAAATGATATTTCCCTCCCCACACTTAGACCGGACATTGTCCTCAATGTCCAAATGAAGGGGGAAAGAGCAAAATAAAAGAACATGTTTTTGAATTTTTGAATTTTTGATTTTCGGAGAATGAAATAACATGTTTTTTAATAGTAATAATATGTAAATGGCAATGCAAAAGTGAAATGAATCTAAACTAAATGCAAACTAACTACATGGATGCAAGTTTGTTTATTGATATGAAAAGAGTGAAGTGCTCCACTTACTTGTACCCACATGGGAAGCTTTTTAATTTTGCCTCCGTTTTGCATCATCGTTGCTCAAAGCCCAGAGCAACTTATCAAATTCTTGAGCAAACCCCACAAACAAGCACAAGTATATAGCAAGGAAACTCAAAGAATGAAACAGAACAAACTCAACCCAAGCTCGATCGACTCTTCACCGTCTTCATTGTGGTCTAAAGTAGGAGATGTTGGCAAGATATAGCAAGTCTCACATGGCAACTCTCCACACCCCAAAACAATTTTGGGTGTGTAGAGTCTATTGATTCGAATACGAAAGAGGGGGGTGAATTGAGTATTAAAAACTAGCCCCACTTTTTCGATTTATAAGATATGTAATTAA
Source organism: Heliosperma pusillum (assembly GCA_022085475.1). Classification (NCBI taxonomy): domain Eukaryota; kingdom Viridiplantae; phylum Streptophyta; class Magnoliopsida; order Caryophyllales; family Caryophyllaceae; genus Heliosperma; species Heliosperma pusillum. The sequence continues at coordinate 1,998 of JAIUZE010010440.1, forward strand.
TTACTTGATCTTATGAATTAAAATCAACTAATTAATTAATCAAAGTAAAGGCGAATAACGAAATAACGAAAAGTAAAGAGATAAGAGAGAGGCACACGATTTTTGAAGTGGTTCAGTTTCACATGTTGAAACCTACGTCCACTATTCTCGATTAATAATTTTTAGTACCTTTCTACGGATTACAAAAATTACCAACCCACTCGTATAATCAACACTATGATTATAACTCAATGTGAGTATCGCTAAATACTCTATACTATCTTACGCTAATAAGAAAGTACAATATAACTCACACAAATTCCCGTTAAAGAATTGTAAGCTTATAATGATGTACTATTATCCAATAACGTATCTCACTCAAGCGATTGATAATAATTGATGCACAACTCTTTTAAAAACAAACTCTAAAAATAATAAATATTTGCTCAAAGGTTTGCTTTAAAACGATTTTGGAAAATCAACACAAGTAAAATATGTAGCCGTGTGAATGTAGTGTATTTCGTATATTTTACAAATTGTATGTGAATGAGTATTTATAGTAGAAGAATTATAATAGATCTAAAACCCTAGTATAATATTTAATAAAGATACTTATCTTATCATAAAATAATATTTGCTTATCTTTTAGAAATATCTTTATCTCAAAATATTATTTGGTTTATCTTATAGAAATATATTTATCTTAATATCTCAAAATATTGTTGTAAAGATATATTAGAATCCTAGATTAGGTAAACTAAGGAAACAAGCCTAAGGAGGCCGGATTCACCTAGCTCACGAAACCCTAGGAGGCACGCATCCCTAGGTGGCACAAACACTAGGTTTCACGAAACCCTAGGTGGCTCAAACACTAGGTGGGCTAATTATGTTAACAACAAATTGAGATAGAATATATTAGAAACCCTAGGTAGCATGACAACCCATAAGTTGTATTACTAACCAATAGAATCTCATAAATATATTCTCTATTAAAATATTAGTATAAAAATACTCTTCACGTTTGAAAACTATTTTCACAACATTTTATTTTCCAAAACATGCATCATATTTATATCCAAAGTCTAGGCTAAAGCTATAACTTTGAACATAAAATCTCTCGAATGGAATAGTTACCGACTGACGACCTATACTATCTAATCTTAACTTCACAAAGATCTTCATGTAACGGATCATCTCTTCATCTTGATCACAAAGACCCTCCATCTCGAGTCTTGTGTAGTTTTATGTAGATCTTGTTTGAAGCGATTTTCTTTAAAGTTATGCCTGGTTAGCTATAACTTCCAAGTTCACTTCCCAAGTTATTCCTGAAGTTGTTATAACTTTGTCTCACAGACTTTATCAAAGTTATGCCTAACTTTGATCTTTCTTCTCATAATTGTTGCTAGCTATAATAAGACTAAAGCACACAATTACACGCATATGACATATCGAGTAAAACATATTATTACGTAAACACATGTCATTATCAAAACTATCAAATTGGGCCAACAGCTGCCAAAGAGGCTCTCAGGGTTTTTGGTACTTGGTCAGGGCTGCTCCCAAATGACAACAAGACTAATATTTATTTTGGTGGAGTCTCTTCTGAGGTGAAACAGATGATAATGCAACATACTGGTTATGTTGAAGGAAGGTTTCCCTTCAAATACATGGGCACTCCTTTGAATCCTTCTAGGGTTACTTTTGAAATGTATCATAGCCTGCTTGGTAGAATTCAGACTCAAATTGATCACTGGACTTCACAGATTCTTTCTTATGCTTGCAGAATTCAGCTTATGAATTCTGTTATTTTTGGTGTGGAAAGCTTTTGGTGCTCTTGCCTCTTCTTACCTAAGGAGGTTATTGCTAACATTGAGAAAATGTGTAGGCAATTTCTTTGGGGTTACAAGCAGGGGGCAGGAAGCACATCTTCCTGAGTTGGAAGAATATTTGTAGGAAGAGGAATGAAGGAGGCTTTGATATCAGGGAAATTTTGAGCTGGAACAAATCTCTAATTGTTAAATGGATTTGGAAACTTTCTCAGTTGCATAATGACTCAATTTGGGTCAGTTGGTGCCGTGCCTACCTCTTGAAACATACTGATATTTGGGATGTTGCTGCTAAGGATTCTGATTCTGCTGGCTGGAAAAAAGTCTTGAGCATTAGGAATGAACTTCTTCAGTTGACAGGCAATATCACTAATGCAAGACAGGTTCTATCTGATCAAACAAAACTGGGCAGATTGCATCTTGATGGCATCTACAACCTATTTAGAGGGCTTTCTCCTGTTCTCACATGGGCAAAGGCAACATGTGACTCTGCTATCATGCCAAGACATAGGTTTACAACTATTCTTGCTGCTCAGAATAGTCTCCCTACCACTGATAATCTCATACAAAGAGGGTTTATCCTTGTCAATAGATGTGTTCTATGTGAGAGGCAACAGGAAACTAGTTCTCACTTGTTTTTTGAATGTTCCTTCTCTACTGACTTAGCTCAGAAGGTTCTGGCTTGGCAAGGAGTCCACAGAAATGTTCTTAGTCTGAAACATGAGTTGAACAAGCTTGGACTTAACAGAGGGAAAAGCTGGAGGAAAGTATGGGCTCGTTGTGCTATGAATGGGCTTGTGTACTTTCTATGGCAAGAACGTAATGCTAGGATCTTCAATGGTGTTAAAACTGATGTATGCTCTCTATTGTATAAGCTTAAATATGTTATTAGTCTTCGATTATATGCCTACATGAAGGGTATAATCTCAGAAGACGTAGTTGATTCACTAGTTAGGTAGAGGTTTTATATTTCTCCTAGTGGTTTCTCTTGTATGGATTCTTATTTCATTTAATGGAAGCTGGAATTCTTGCAAAATAATAATAATAATAATAATAATAATAATAATAATAATAATAATAATAATAATAATAATAATAATAATAATAATAATAATAATAATAATAATAATAATAATAATAATAATAATAATAATAATAATAATAATAATAGTATAGGGATTTATGCGCGGCTGCTGGCTATGGTTTCCTACCCTTCTCTTTCTCTTCGCTTGGGGAGCTGGGCTCGGATGCTGTTGACTTGCTCAAGCGGATCCAGAAATTCTCGGTATCTCAGGATGCTGGGGCTCGGGTGGCCGCTTATATCTTTACTAGGCTTAGTTTTGCTATAGCTAAGGGGGTGGGGGCCCAGATTGTCTCTCGGCTCCCCACCAACTTCTTGTAAACTTTTCATTTTATTTTAATGAAAGCTGCGCGCATCTTATTATAAAAAAAAAAAAAAAAAAAAAAAAAAAATAATAATAATAATAATAATAATAAGAAGAATAATAATAATAATAATAATAATAATAATAATAATAATAATAATAATAATAATAATAATAATAATAATAATAATAATAATAATAATAATAATAATAATAATAATAATAATAATAATAATAATAATAATAATATATCTTCGCTTGATCGTTTATTATCTTTGGGTCTTCGCACCGTGAAATCTATTCCTCCTAAGTGTCGTCTTGGGTTTGCTCGGGTTTTGAAGGGGGTCTTGGATGGCGTGGCTGACTCTCCTGGTGACCTCTCCTGCTGGGTTCGTATGCTTGTGTTGCCTATTTGTCTGCTTAAGACCTTCGCTCCTCGGAGTAATCTTGAGTGTAGGACTACTGTTAGGCGACAGCGCCAGGAGGAGAGTATTACCAGGGCTATACTTGCTTGGGGGGTGCCTGGAGGGGGTTTGCAGCTTTTGCAGGAGTGTTTGGCTGAGGTTCCTTCTTCGTTTCATGTGGAAGAGGATCTGGATTTGAGAGAGCTTAACCTCCGCCAATGTCGGCGGAAGATTGGTGATGGCCACTATTCTGCTGCTGTTAGGGTGCTTTCTTCCTCTGGCGTAGCCCCCTACTCTGATGCCACTCTTGGTGCTATGCGAGAGAAGCACCCGGCCGCCCCATCTCCTTCCTTGCCTCCTTTGCCTGTGGATCATCATTCTCTTGTTGCCTCTTCGGCTGTCATTTTGGATATGATTCGTAGTTTCCCACGTGGCACTTCTTGTGAGAGGGATGGGTTTCGTGCCCAACACCTCATGGACTGCTTGAGTGGCGCTGCTGTGGCTATCTCTGATGATCTGATCGCTTCTATTACTAGGGTGGTTAATCTTTTTCTTGAGGGCAGATGTCCGCAAGCTCTTAGTGAGTACATTGACAGCGCTCCGCTCACGCCGCTTGTTAAACCTGGTGGTGGTGTTCGTCTTATTGTTGTTGGCACCGTCTGGAGACGTCTTGTTTCTAAGGTAGGTGCTTGTTTGGTTGGTCCTTCTTTGTGTTCTTATTTTGCTGGTCTTCAGTTTGGGGTCGGGGTGTCCGGTGGAGGAGAGGCTGTCTTGCATGCCTTGAATCGGTTCATTGAGGCTCGTGGTGGGGATGTGGGGCTTTCTATGTTGCTGGTTGATTTCCAGAATGCTTTCAACCTTGTTGATCGTGTAACCATGCTTCTGGAAGTTCGCCGTCGTTGCCCGATTCTTTCCCGTTGGGTGGAGTTCTGTTACTCTAGCCCTGCCCGCCTTTATTATGGGGAACATTGTTTGTGGTCTTATCAGGGAGTCCAGCAGGGTGATCCTTTGGGACCCTTGCTTTTCGCTTTGGTTTTGCATCCCTTGGTGTTCAAGATACGGGATTCTTTTGATTTGAGTTTGCAAGCTTGGTACTTGGATGATGGCATCATTGTTGGGGATACTTTAGAGGTGGGAAAGGTTTTGGATTTGATTTTGGCAGATGGTCCTCAGTTTGGTCTTCATCTTAATGTCGCTAAGACTGAGGTTTTTTGGCCTACTGAGGATCCTCGGAGTCGTCTTCCTGGTGTTTTTCCCCCTTCTATTGCTCGGCCTTTGCGTGGTGTCTCTGTGTTGGGTGGGCCTGTCAGTACTTGCCCTAGTTTTGGCAGTGAGCTTGTGGCGAAGAGAGTGACTAAGACCATCGAGCTTATGGATTTGGTTGCTAGGATTGAGGACCCGCAATGTGAGTTGCTTCTGCTTCGAGCTTGTACTGGTAATTCTAAGCTCTACTTTACCCTCCGTACTTGTTCCCCGGGGAGCTTTGGGTCTGTCCATCTTCGTTTTGATGCAGCGCTGCGTTCTAGCTTGGAACGTATTGTTACCGCGTCTGGGCCTGGTTTTGGGGATTGGCAGTGGCGCCTTGCCACTTTCCCTTTTCATCTTGGTGGGCTCGGTGTTTATGCTGCTGGGGATGTTTTGCACTATGCTTTTTTGGCGTCCCGTTTGCAGTCTGCTGATTTGCAGGCTAAGCTTCTACGGCCTTCTGGTATTGTGGATGCTGGTCCTACTTTCGATGCTGCCTTGCGGGTGTTCTCTGAGACTACAGGTTCTGCCTTTTTATGTGATCCTAGTGAAATCGCTGCCCCCAAACTTATGAAGAAACTGGCAGATATATATTTTGCGAGGATTGCTGTCACTGCGGAATCTGTTTTCTCTTTGACGCCGCGCCAACTTGCGTTATGGAAGTCTCAGCAGGGTACCCACTCCTCTGATTGGTTGCGTGCGGTCCCTATCTCTGGGTTGGGTCAGACTATGAACGGTAGGACTTACCGTAGTGTGCTTGGGTATCGACTGGGTATTCCGTTATTTGGGGTATCTAGGCCTTGTCCTGCCTGCTCTCGGGTTTTTGCTGATGATATTTTTGGGGACCACGCGGTTTCTTGTACTGGTACTGTGGGGGTTAAGCATCGGCATAACCTCATTCGTGACACTTTATTTGACATATGCTATAGGGTTGGTATTTCTACGGGCAAGGAGGTTGATATCGGTCTGGTTGACAGGCATGGCGGATCTCTTCGTCCTGCGGATTTGCTACTTTATTCGTGGGACAGAGGGCGTGATGTGTGTGTTGATTTGACAGGGTCTTCCCCCTTGACTCAGACTGGGATGTCCGATTTTGTGCCGGGACGGGTTGTCGCAGATGCTGCTCAGCGCAAATGTGCTAAGTATGGGGATTTTTGCGCGGCTGCTGGATATGGTTTCCTACCCTTCTCTTTCTCTTCGCTTGGGGAGCTGGGCTCGGATGCTGTTGACTTGCTTAAGCGGATCCAGAAATTCTCGGTATCTCAGGATGCTGGGGCTCGGGTGGCCGCTTATATCTTTACTAGGCTTAGTTTTGCTATAGCTAAGGGGGTGGGGGCCCAGATTGTCTCTCGGCTCCCCACCAACTTCTTGTAAACTTTTCATTTTATTTTAATGAAAGCTGCGCGCATCTTATAATAATAATAATAATAATAATAATAATAATAATAATAATAATAATAATAATAATAATAATAATAATAATAATAATAATAATATTATAACTAATTGATATTAATAGTCATATTAATAAAAATATTAGTAAAAGAAGAATTTTTAATAATAATTAATAACATTCATAAAAATAACAATGATGATTAATAATAATGAACCCAGATAGTATCTCGTCTGCCCACTAATTTCTTGTAAATCTTTTGTTGTTTTTTTTAATAAAAGTTGTGGTTGATAATTGAAAAAAAAACAATAATAATAATAATAATAATTAATTGATGATAATAGCTATTAATATAATACCCCCTCAATCTCATAATAATCTTTCTATTTTGAACTGCACAGTCTCTGAGACGACACTTTAACTCGATTTTTCTCCATTTCTATTCGTTTTTTTTCTTTCAAAAAATATATATAAGAAAAAATTTTGTATAATGAATTACATTGTTTTGTTATAACGTGTTAGTTTTTAACATTCGAACCCTTGTTTGTGGTCAAAGTTATTAAAATTTAACCCTAAGAATCAAATTAGGAAGATAATTATGAGACGGATGGAGAATTAATTAATAGCTATTATAATAAAAACTATTAAGTTTGAGATGACTAGAACTAAAATGAGTTAAATTTAATAGATTTAAATTGAACTGAATGAAGCCGAGCTGAACTGAACTGAACTGAACTTAATGGAGCTGAGCTGAACTGAATATAGTAGAGCTGAACTGAATGGAACTGAGCTGAGCTGAATCAAATAGAGCTGAGCCGAATTAAAATGAGCTGAAATTAAGCTTAAAAGAACATGACCTTAGTCGTTAAAGCCATATTTAAATCAATTCGGGTCTGGTTTTGTGTAGAAAACAAATGGCATTGATGATGATAACTACTCCCTCCAATCCACACCAAACTCTTCATTTGCGTTTTGTAGGTCAAACTTTGAAAATTTTAACCGTTAATTCGGTCAAAAACTATAAATCTCTGAAAAATTTAACCAATGTATGAGAAATAATAAAAGCAATATTTCAACTCTTTCATGGTAGTTGTAAATATTTAAATAATCTTCCACACTATAACCTTCAATTAACTCTAGTGAAGTTATAGACTTCCAACTATAACCTTCACTCAATTCTAGTGAAGTTATAGTGCGTCCAATTATTACCTTCGTTATACGTGCGAGGTTATAGTATCATCATCTACATCTCTCTTCCGTTACAGTTTAGTCTTCTATAATACCTTCTGTTGAGACCATTTATAGATTAGATTGGTTGTTGATGCCTTGAGACAAATTAATCTTATTGTTAATATAATGTGTGCCTCTTAAGTTTTAATCTTATAGCTATGGAAGCTCTACTAATCGTTCAAGGATGAACAAGAAGATCAAAAGATGAAGACCGTCTTTGTTAGAGTCATGGTGTTGTATAAGGAAATCCTTGAACTTAATATATGCTAAGTGCTTCAAAACTAACAGTGGATCTCACTGTGGTTTCTGGCTCTGAAATATTTCGAAAATATTTAAACTCTTGAAAATTTGCTTTCCAAACTTTTGATAAACATTTTACATTACTAAAAATATGGTTTGATCACTTTAAAATGAAAGAAAGCTTTTGGTGTCTTGCACAATAAGACACTTACCAAAAATGGGTTGTTTACTTGTTTTATATTTGCCAATGTTTATAGTTCCCATGAACACTACCAAAGTAGCTATTTCTTGATGAAAAACTTAACCAATATTTGTATATGTGTGGGCAACAAGATTATGCATACTATTAAACTAGATTTCTTGTGCAAGTAACTCGTTTCCTTGCACAAGGGGTCTCAGTTTTGTTGGTCTTATAATCCACCCATGATTTGTTAATCAAGCTTCATTTATTCATTATTTTTTAAACACTTGTACTTAATTGTGTTGTGTTATTTTTAGTGTGAAGTACACTCTACCTTAAATTATAAATACCATACGTTTAAAACGAAAAAGACTTATAAAATTTCATACTTAATTGTTTTGCAAAATATTTAAAACAAAAAAGACTTCTAAGATTTCATACTTAATTGTTTTGCAAAACAACAAGTGTGCAACAACAAACATTTAAAACGAAAAAGACTTTGAGTTTTATCGAGTAAATTATCTTTGCAAAAACCGTTTAACATTTCATACTTAATTGTTTTGCAAAATATTTTTCTTAAGTCTTATAGCAAAGAGCTAGTTCCTTGCATCAAAGCATGTATTGTGTTCGATGATCTCGTAGTAGTACTTAAACGTTATCTCTACCGTTCATTTTCTGAACATGTTGAGAATTGAGATACACAAGTCTTGTAACAAACGAGTAGAACAGGTCTTAAGATAGAGTTATGTTGAGAACCTAGCAACTCGAAAGAGTTAGGGAAGTCTCTTAGCAGAGTTGCTTTGAGGAATTAGCAACTGGAGTAGGTTGGAGAAGTCTCTTAGCAGAGTAGTTTTGAACACAAGTCTTATTGCGGAGTAGCTTTAAGTAAATAACAACCGGAGTAGTTTGGGGAGTTGTTTTATTGTTCGGGGTCTTATGTTGTATGAGTTTACTTCTAAGATGGTCAATAAAATAACGTTAGAGTAGGTCGCGGAGTAGTGACCAAACCAATTTTAAAAACATCATTGTGTTTTGTCTATTTACGTTTTTATTTCGTTGCACTCTGAATACACTGTTGATTCCACTGTGACTACTGCTTGCTGACGCTTTGTTGTATACTTATAACTTTCTAGTTCTAAGTATCAACTTATCGTTTCATCTAAGTATTGTCTAAGTGAGCAAAGAGTTTAAACGAAGCTTTTAATTAAGATTATATTTTTAAATAGACACAAAATTCACCTCATCCCCTCTTAGGTGTTCTCACCCTTGACTCTTCACCTTCATCGAGTGGTCAACTCCATGACACTAATCACCATGTCACCACACACAACGAGTCTTGTTATAATACACCGCACCATAGCATCACTTGCTAAGTGATAGTTCACTTGAGTATAACCGAAGTAGCTTACATAACGAATTTATAGTTTAACACACTATAACCTTAACGTTGTAAACCAAAACCCTAATACTCCAACAAGAACAAATCCTAGCCCCTCACACAAGGAGGAGGCCGAAACCCTAGGCCACGACTACTCCACGGCCGCGCCACCACCAATGACGCTAGGGTTCGCATTTGAACCATAGTTCGCGTACCAAATGAATAATTGAAAATAGAATAATAACATGAACATTAAAAGCAACTATACATGTGAATCATAAGCATAAATAACCAAAACATTAATTAATCACACAATCAATCATTATATCATGTTAATAATTCACTTTCTATAGACACAATTAAAGGAAAACCCCTAGTTACATTCATGATGCAAAAAATATAGTACTACGTGATTCCTCTTTCAAAATGCCTAAAAGAAAGACATCTTCTTCTATTCTTCTTCTTTACCTATAAAATATAGAAACCCTAAAGGTAGTTCTAAACTCCATATAATCGAGTCCTTCAAAATACTTCGAATAAAGTATATTGTAAAGGTAAGAGCCATGATTGTAAATATATAGTTTATCTTTGAATTTGGAAGAGAAAAAGATGCATAACAGTGGAGTTAAAGGGAGAAGAGTAAAAAGAGAGGGAGAATAGATGTTGTGGTCGGATAACGAAAGTAAAAGAAAGAAGAGCAACCTAGCTGCTAGGTTACAGTTTTCTAATTATAAAAGGGTTTAAGTGGGCTTTCGGTCGATTAGCTCATAAGTTGGATTAGCTGAATACAAATCGAGTTTAATATAATTAAAACGCTTAGAGAGTTCATATAAGAAAAGTAGTGATTAAATTAAAATATTAAAATCGTGCACATACATTTTAACCCATCCAGATTAGATAAAGAAGGAAAATACAAAAATAGATATCGTAATCGTTAAATACAAATTAAACAATTAAACTCGAAAAATAATTATTTAATAAAGAAATTTCAGAATAAAATTTATTATAAGCGCAGGGTGTTACAATCCTACCCCCTAAAGAGAAGTTTTGTCCTCAAAACTTGAATTTTATAAAAGAACGCCAAATAAAGGGGAAACAACTGGCTACAAGGAAAACACTAAACTATAACCATAATCATTATGCACTCTGATTCTTAACAAGTTTCCTCATAAAGGCAAATCCATATTCTCTAACTTTGACATCATTTACATAATCCATTCCTCGCTAAATCCCAATAGGTTGTCATCACCGCAATCTAACCAAAGGCGTCGTTAATCATCTTCCGTTCCAACCCGCAAAGAATTAAACCTCTCAACATCTTTATGCAAATGCTATAATGAATATGATTCACATATTTTATATTTAGACAGGTTCCTCTCTTTATTCTCCCTCATTTCGACCTTATTTGATGCGGTTTTAGCGTCGATTGCATTCCATTTTACCCCTTATTCCGGGTACTCTTATATCATAAATTCCCGTATCATCTTATAGGAAATATGCCAAGGAAAGGTCAAGACGGGATCAGGCGCAAGAAAGCGTCGCAATATGTGGAGAAGACGACAAGAAGAGAAGAAAAAGAGGAGGATGGGGGCCCCAGCCGGCCTGACCACCGACGGTTGGCCGAACGGCCGGGAGCCCCCCTCCCCCCCTCCCCCCCCCCCAACACATGGGGCTCGATGCCGGCATGGCAACCGGCGGCTGGCCAGCCAACACCCACACCAAGCTCTCCCCTTTGAAGATGAGTAGAGGAGAAGAGAAGACTCCCATGCCGGCAGGGAGCCAGGCATTGACCGCCTAAGATCCAAATAGGAGAGGGGGTCCTCTTCCAGTCGGCCGGAAATCGGTTCGTCGATAGGGAGACCTCACAAGCTCGTCTTTAGTTTTTGTTTTGCAGGAATTTGCTTTGGGCGCGGCGCCGGTCGGTTGGTCGGCCTTGAGCCCCTTTGGTCGTGAATTTGATTTTCTCATTCTTCCTCTCTTATTTTGAGTCCAAGTTTATGGGATACTATAAATATCCCATTGTTAACCCATTTTTGGGACACCACCATATAATTTAGAACCCTAGTACTTAGCAAGTATATTTCCCAATTAGTATTTCAATCTTCCTTTATTTTTTTTTATTTTTTTTATTTTGATAAGGTAAGGAAACTAGGTTGATAGATCAACCGATAACATCCTTGCGGATGAGAAACGGTCAAAGAAAATCATGAATTTTTGAAATAACCGTGAAGAACGATTGATAAATAGAGGGCACAAAGAACACGACTTTTCGCAAGAAAGGCAGAGAAATTGAAACCCACAAAATGAATAAGTAATTACATTAAACACAAGTCATCAGAATGAGCTAAGCTGTAAATTTGAGACAAAATAGTTTCCAAACTCAAAAGAACAACTCCCCTGAAAAATAATCAAAGGGAAAGCAAAGAAGCCCAAATGCATAAAAGCAACATATTCTTAGATTTGCCTAAAACGCCATACAAAAGGAAAAAACTCAAAATACATTCAAATAAGCTTGCAATTCCAATACCAACATTAATTTGCTATAATCAACAATTGAGTTTTTTTTCTGTTACTATTATATCTAGTCTTCCCTTTAGTTTATATAGAAGATTTGGGTTGTAATTTGAAGACTTGAGGAGACTCTTATTCTATTTTATTAATCCAATTCTGCAACTTTCATACAAGTTTGATATAATTGTCATCTTAATTTCACTTACTTGTCATTTAATTATATTTCTTTACTTGTTTAATTAGTTTACATTCTTGAACATGTCTTTCCTTGCTTGTTTCATATTAAAGTCCTCATATTTGATACTTATTCTCGTTAACATGTGTGAATAGTGTATTACTAAGGTAGATGAGGGAATTAGTGTAGGTTCATGGGTTTACTATGGTGTTTTTAAAATATTGACTTTTTTGGTAGTCTCTTTGTTTTGTGCACACAAGATGTTTGATGAAATACTTGAATGAGTAATTTAAGTTATTTCCATATCTAATTGCTAGTTTGAGTGAGAGCTTAGACTTGTGTTGTGTTGTTTGTGTTTGTTGAATGTTCAGGGGGAGGTTAGGAAGAGAACCCAACTAAACTTTAGGCTAGGGCCCGTCTCACACCGAGAGGTGGAGACTTACCTAAGGGACGTCTTACATCGAGAGGTGGAGACATACCTTGACACACCAATAGACCAATCTTAACCATTACCACAATCGACCTTACCATGCTTATGAACCCATCCGCCTTAGTTTCTTTTAATTCTTGGTTTTAATTATATCATTGCCTTCTTGTTTAGTCTTAGTCAATATTAATCTTCAACCAACTCGCTTCTAGCAAGAACTAAACTAAAATTCGCTTAAACCATGTTAGAGACATAATCTCGTCCTTAGGAATTCGACCCTCGTAATGCACAACGATCACTCGTACGCTTGCGAGGTTAAATAAAATCGTATCAAGTTTTTGGCGCCATTCCGGGGACGGCAATATTGGATAGGATAGTTTAATTAATTTTAGGCGTAGTTCATTTCTTTGTTTGTTTGTCTTTCCCTTTGTCCTAGTGCATCTATTTGCATTAGGAACATTTAATTTTTTTTAGTGCATGAGTAGGTGTTATATCGGACCTCTTTTTCGCTTAATAGTGAGATTGAAAAGACTTTACGGGTAAGAAGAAGACAAGCACTTGCCACCTTAAGAAGATCTCCCATTGTTACCTCTACAAATATTCAATCTTGCACAATTGAGTCCTCTACTTCCATCCCTCTACTTCTACCTTACCAGTGTTACCACGTTTTATCATACCAACAAACCACTCTCCAATCACCTCTCCCATGAATTTACCCACTCACTCACAAAATACCAACAACACACCATCACCAAGAACACCAAATTCTCTAAATTCACCGAGAGAAAACCCTTTTAACCTAGACATGGCGGGCCAATAACCCAATGAGTATTACAATAGGCCGGACTCCAATCGGTCTTGCTCGGCAATCATTATGGAGCCATATTCTCCCAACACTTTTGAAGTCCATCACCATGTTATTTCCTTTTTTAAACAAGACATTTTTCATGGGTTGAAGAGTAAAGATGCTAATGGGGACTTAGTGGGTTTCAAGGAGAAAGTGGGTACAATCAAATGAAGTGGAATCACCGAAGATCAAATTCTACTCATGTTATTTCCCTTCTCCTTGAAAGACAATGCAAAGAAATGGTTGACTTCTGATGAGCCGGGTACTTTCACTACATGGGCTAGCCTTTCAAAGGCTTTCATCACCAAATTCAAACCTTCAAGCAAAAATATCTTGAGACCTTAAATGAAGCTTGGGAACGGTTTAGAGATCTCCTTACATCTTGCCATCCCCAAATGGATGACCACCCAAACCTTCTTCCAAATAGTTGAGCAAGGGTTTAGGGACATGATAGCGGCGGCTTCCGCCGGTAAGTTTGACAAGATAAACAATGACAAGATCATGGAGATGATTCAAAATGTTTCCGAAATGGAGAGTAGCTATGGATCAACGGAGAATGAAGGCAAAGGGGAAGGGCCTACTAGGCTTGAGTTTGAGAAAAAGCTCAAGTTGGATGATTTGTCAAAGAAATTTGATAACTTGAGCCTAGAAAGAGGCAAGGGACAAATCCATCAAGTCCAAGGGAAGAGGCCTAATCATGCTAAGGTCTACTATGTTGAGAAACCAATGTCTCCACCAAGAACCTACTCTCAAAAATCCATTTGTGACACGTATGGTGGTGTTGGCCACACATATAATATATGCCTCTCCTTTCCTCGAGATGACCAATTCCCACAAGATTGCTATGCCTTGTAAGAACAACCAATGTACTCCTATCAACGCCATGAAAAATTCTACCGGGCCTTTCCCAATCAAGACCCGAAGCTTTCATATGAGGGCCAACCCTTGGACCCTAAATATCAAGCTCCACAATATCAACCACCTTCCAAACCCGACCACTCTAGATCTTACCATCAAAATCAAAGCCAAGGCTCCGACTCTAGAAGATTTTATCAACATGGCAACCAACTCTATGTCCCTCCACCTTTTAGGGACCAAAGAAACAACAACAATCAAAACCTACAAAAAAGTAAAAATTCACAACAACAACAAAATTTCCAACAACCCCCCTCCCTTTATTGAACAACCAAACTCTTCCATTTATCAAATGTTGAAAAAGATGGAGAGTTGGGAAATGCAACGTGAAGCCAATACATATCAAATATTCAAACTTTTTAATACCGACATTTCAAATGTTCAAGCTCAACAAAGAAATTTTGATTTCTATTTAGTCAATCAAGAATCCATAAATTGTCAAAAAGGGGAGCATGTTCTACCAATTCAAGGCTCTCACCCGGATCACCACATCACCAACAATTACATGTTATCACTTTGATGGGTGAGAACAAGTTGAAAGAATTTTGAAAACACATGATTCCAAATGATAAGAAAAAGTCATGATCCAAGTGAAGAAGTAGTGATGAAAAGGGAGGATGAATTCACCTAACCTCCTCCAAATGTGACCAAAGCTTATACACCTCCTCTATCTTTTCCAAACCGGCCCAATGTCGTGATCAAAGAGAAGAAATTTTCTAAATTTGTGGGAAATCTAAAGAAGCTTGAAGTCCCATCACCTTTAAACGAGGTGGTGTGCCAAATGCCACTTTACACCAAATTTCTTAAGGTGGTTTTGACCAAGAATCTAAGTATTACGGATGATTGGCTTGTAGCTTTGACGAGATAGTGTAGTGCGGTGCTCTTAAACAACATGCCAAAGAAACTTTAAGATTCGGGGAGATATTCTATACCTTGTGTGGTAGGAAACATTCCAATTACAAGAGCTCGTTGTGATTTAGGAGCTAGTGTTAACATCCTTCCCCTTCCTATTGCAAAAACGATTGGCCTTGGAGAGTTGAGGCCCACTTCCATGACTATACAACTAGTCGACCGTTCGGTCAAACATCCTAATGAAATCCTTGAAGATATCCCGGTTAAAGTGGAAAATGTCTACATCCCCGCCGAGTTTGTGGTTTTGGACATTTTGGAAACAACAAACTCCCATTATTCTTGGGAGACCATTCATGACAACCGGATGTGTCATCATTGATGTGAATAAAGGGCACCTCTCTTTTAATGTTGTTCAAAGCAAGATTGAGTTTTCCTTGATGCAAGCTATGTCATAATTAATGGTGGAAAGTTTTTATTCCGTGGATGTTAAAGAATACATTGTTGATGACTTGGAAGAAAAAGAGACTCTTAAATATGATGATTTGTTGGATGTTGTTGCATTGGAGAATTCAAGAGAAAAAGAAATAGATCGTCTTATTGATGATGAAATCGGGGCATATTTGAACTCTCCGATTCCTATGGATTTGAGCTCTCTTGAAGGTGCTCCTTGGCTTAACAACTCTTTTATAATTTGGGAAAGCCAAGTGGATGAGATTGAAGAGGCTATGAAGGAAATTGGTTTGGAAAAATTCCCTCTTGATGAAGAAAAAGATGAAGTTGAGGTCTTGCTTTCTCCTTCACCTACTTGCTTGAAGTCTCCCACTACCTTCTTACCTCATGATCATCTTGAGAGAGTGAGTGTCTTCACACTCCTCACTCCTCACTCCTCACTCCTCACTCCTCCTATTCACCATGAGAAGCCACCCGACATTGCAAAGGTTGGGGAGAGTTGTCATGTGAAACTTGTTATATCTTGCCAACCTATCTTATTTGGTGGCAAAATGAAGACGGTGAAGAAGAGTTGGCCAAGCTTGGGTTTTGGTTGTTGTTGTGCTATTGTTTGAGCTTCTTGACAAGCTAATTGTGCTTGTTCATGGGTTTTGAACAAGTGCTTGACAAGTTGCTCCGGGCCTTGAGCAACAAAGATGCAAAATGAGAGCAAAATTGAAAAGCTTCCCTTGTGGGTACAAGTAAGTGGATCACTTCAACACTCTCTTGAGCATATGCATTTTAGATAAATTTCATTCTTCTTTAGACATTCATGAGTTGAACATTGTCTATTACCCCACTTTGAAAATCCAAAAATTTCCCATACATCCAAAGTTTTCCCTAGGCATCCAAATGCGAGTTAATTCAAATTAGCTCTCTTTTCATACCAATAAAAAAAACTGGCATCCATGGAGTTAGTTTGCATTTAGTTTAGATCGCATTTCAATTTTTGCATTGTCATTTACATAATCTTGCTATCAAAAATTTCAAAAACATGTTATTTCATTCCTTTTTCAAAAATCAAAAATTCAAAAACATGTTCATTTAATTTACCTATTCTCTCCTTACATTTGGTTCCATTGAGCACAATGTCTTGTTTAAGTATGAGGGGGTGAGGGGATAATCACTTTGTGCATATTTGTAAATTTTTTGTATATACTTGATTAGAATTTCAAACAAAAATTACCAAAAAATTGAAAAATCTTCAAACAAAACCAAAACTATTGCATTTTATATATATGTTTGCTTGTCTAACAAGTGGTGTAGGCACACAAGGAGCATTTGAAACAATAGGAGAATAGAAGATCGCTTGATATATTATTTCCAACTCTTTTCTCCTTTTGCATTCTTTTTTTTTATTAATATGGAGGGGGGAGGGAAATTGTTGATGAGGATGTTCCTTTTTGAAACTTGTGGTGTGTTGCCTACGTGTTGCTAGTATTAGAATATTGTTGCATGTCTATTTGATTGTTGTTAGAATTTAGAATTGTATTTTGTCACCTATACATATGTGTTTGTTGCTTTACATTCCGTTTGCATTGAGTTTGTACATATGTAAACAAAATGTGTTCTAGGAAGGGAACATGATACCTCAATGATTATTTTGTCTTGTCCGTGTCTTCTCCCTCGTAGTGGCTTGCACCTTTGTGACCTCCTAGTTAGACATCCGGAAAATAAGGCTTGACCGAAGGATCATAGACCGCCTTGCGAGACCAAGTAGATCGTAGGCTAGACCTTGGCTAGACCTAGATACTTACATGTGAGATTTAAAGCCTCCTTTAGACCGGTGCATCCATACCTTATACTGGAAAATCAGGCTAGGGCCTAGTGGGCGGCACGGACCTGGCCTGATTCCGACCCGACACGGCACGGCCCAAGCACTGCCTGACCGTGCCTAATGCGCAGGATTTTAGGTCGACCCAACACGAACATGAGAAGTTCGGCCCGGCTCGGCCCGAAAATTGGCTCGAGCATGGCCCGACCCGATTTGCCACTTATGTGTGTAATTTTTTGTTTTTTCATTTTTAATATACTATAAATACCCCCGTCCATTCAATTCATTACATTAACAATTCAATCATTTCTCTCTTATCTTACAATCTTCTACTTAAAATTTTCTACATACTTACAAATTACAATCTCTTTATAATATAAATTTTTCTTATAATTACAATTAGTCAATATATAAAACTTATTATATGTATAAAAAATTATCAATTAGCTATTTAAATGTTTTTTTATTGGGATATTCAAGAAAACGACGAAGGGATTGCGATTTTTTTACAATCATGAAATTTATTTTTTCAGAAAAACGAGCCAGCAGGGCCAGACACGACTCAGCCCGAAGCCCAGGCTCGACACGACCAGAGTTTTGGCCGGGCCAAGTGTGGGCCGCGGACAAGGTTTACGATTTTGGGCAAGGCACGACACGGCTCCCTAAGATACGAAAAACCGTGCGTGGGGCGAGCTTGTTTCCCGTCTAGGCACGACGAGCCGGCCCGAAGCATGGCCATTGCCAAGACTATCCATAAACGGTCTACATAGGTTGTGAGTAGGCTTCCTTGCGTGGCGTGCCACATCTCTACGTATAAGTGTGTCGTCTTCCGATTAGATCGCGAGATGTGTATTTTTGTGCGCATAATTTGAAACAAACTCGTTGCATATATATTTGAACCCCACATTGCCAAATAAGCCTAATTTTTTACCCTTTATATTAGGACCGATTTTTGCATCCCGTTTGAGCCTTTACCTTTCATTTGGCATAACTACAAAACCAACTACATTCCCATAAACAACCTTCATTGATCAAGAAAGGTTTCACTTTGTCTTTGGTGTTTTGAAAGAGAATTCGAGTCCAAATTGGTGGACTCAAGCTAAGTTCATTTGAGTTGGAATTAAAGTTTATTTTTGGTTTGACATTAAAATAAAGAGGTTTTACAAAAGCAAAAACAAATTAGAAAAGAAAGAAATTTACAAAAACAACAAAAATCACTTGACATATTTATTCTATGTTTGTATAAGAAAAAGTCAAAAAACACCCTTTATCCATCATGAAGGGAGTATAAAACAACGTTGTAAAATAATTGGACATATGATGTTTTTCTAAGTGAGTCGGACTTTCAAATTTGATTTTCAATTTGTTGTAATAAATTGGGAGATATGGAATTTTGACAATTTCTTGATATGTAACTCCCCATCGTCCATAATGGTTCTTACACCAATCCCGTTTCGACCCATCACCTAGCCTAGCCCTGTTACAACCCTTGTTTCATTTTACGCGATTCCCATTTTTGCATCTTACACGTGATCATATAGGAGAGGATTACACATTAGATTGCGGTCGTGCCTCACGAGTCGAGTTGTTAAGTGGTTTTGGTTAATTTTTGTCACAATAATCACATGTTCTTCAAATGAGTGACGAGTTAAAATCGTGAGGAAGTCGTTAATCTAATTCCATTTAGTAATGGGTCACACTTGGTCAAATCTTGGTTGTGTCATGTTGATCTTGTACGTTAGCTTTGCTTCCCTCTTTCCCGCCTTTGAATTCGTTTCATTGGCATTTGGTTGTTACATGGGTTGCTTGCGCCATTTTTAAGGTGTTTAAAACAAAACCTGATCGCTTAGATGAGGAAAGCAATGCCCTTTTAATTGATGCATCCTATATGTTGAATACGTGATTAAATGTTGGATGTATCTAAGTTTTCCGCAACCCCACTTGCCTTTCAAGGAAGTACATACCTCATTATATTTCGTTGTGAGTTGAAGGGACGAAGAAGAACCGTTAATTGTCTTTCATCGGATATTAGTAGTTTAGTTAGTTTAGTTGAATAAGGGTCTCATTTATGATCTCTTACTTACTCGGGGACGAGTAATAATTTAGTGTGTGGAGGTTTGATATACGATTAATTTAGATCGATTCCTCTCTTTATTCTTCTTGATTTTAACCTTATTTGACGTGGTTTTAGCGTCGGTTTCATTGCATTTTACCCCTTATTCCTCTTACTCTCATATTATAAATTCTCGTCTCATCTTATAGGGAATATGCCAAGAAACGGACGAGACGGGATGAGGAGCAAGAAACTGTCGCAATATATGGAGAAGAAAAGAGGAGGAAGGGGGCCCTAGCCGGCCAGAAGAACCCATACCCTGCCAATCCACCAACCCCACCCCCCAAAACCAAACCACCCCCCCCCACCACCACCCACACACACACTTGAAGAAGAGAAGAGAAAATTGAGTGGGGCTCGGTGTCGTACTTGCAACCAGCAGCCGGCCAGCCGACACTCACACCCGGGTCTCCCCTTTGAACACAAGTAGAGGAGAAGAGAATACTCCCCGCCGATCGGCCGGCAGGGAGCAAGCCATTGACCACCTGAGAGCCAGATAAGAGTGGGGGGGTTCTCTGCCGGTCGCCCGGCAGAAGACCTCATAAGCCATCTTTAGTTTTTTTGCACGAATTTGGCCCTAGGCTCGACGCCAGTCGGTCGGCCGGTAGTAGCCAGTTGGCCGACCCGGAGCCCCTTTGGTTGTGAATTTAATTTTCTCATTATTCCTCTCTTATTTTGAGACCTGATCTCGGAAATACTATAAATACCCCATTGTTAACCCATTTTTGGGACACTACCATTAATTTAGAACCCTAGCAAGTAATATATATATATATATATATATATATTTCTCAATTAGTATTCCAATCTTCCTTTAATTAGTCATAGATACTCCTTATTTCTACTTAGTTACTATTAGATCTAGTCTTTCCTCTAGTTTATATAGAAGATTTGCGTTGTAATTTGAAAATTTGAGGAGACTCTTCTTCTATTTTATTAATCCAAGATCGAAGGTGAAGAAAGATGTTTTCAACTGTGCTTTAATGGCTACCTTATACCAAGTGTGGATGATCAGGAATAGAGAAAGAGTTGAAGGCTAGCTTCCACATCCCAAACACGCATTGGCAGAAATCAGTAGAATAGTGAAGATGAGAGTATATGCTAAACTGAGTAATATTATAGATAGTCGTTAGCTAGTGTGGCTACATAGCTTAGCTATTATGAAATAAAGAATGTTGTTTTTTGGTTTACAAATTGAGTTAGTTTGTTATAGCTTATTAATGTGCTTCTATGAAATTGCTCACATTTTACAAACAAAAAACAAAAATCTGTACTTTTTAAAGATATTATTGACAAAAAAAATATACATGGTGTAAAAGACAAAATAAGATGATAAACTTTTCTCGTTATATACATTATGATGTTAACGTATTACATGCATCTTCTTTTTTAAATTCTTTATTTACACTTTATCCTTTTCCTCATCTCTTTTTCTTCATCATCTGCATCTTCATGCAAAATATTTGTCCTAATAAATATAGTTGTATGTCTAAGCCAAATATTAGTGTTATTTACAAAATTCAAAGATGATTAATATGAGTCTTAATTTCCATAACTATAAAATGATTATCAATAATCTAACTTGAAGGCATAAATTAATGTATGTTATATAACTTAATTGTGTATGTTATGTAATTAGCTAATTTAACAATAAATAATTTGAGACGGCCTCACAATGTGAGAGAACTCTAATTTATAAAAGACAACTCATATATTAACAATGAATGAATAATTTATTTCATATATAAAAGTGGATCGTCTATCTACAGGATCGTCTTATTTTATAAATCATGTTAATTATAAATTAATAGGTTCTGAATAAGTCTTAACATAACTAATTTAATGGCTCAATTGCAAAATACTACCTATTATAGTTGAGATTTTTCAAAATACTACATATTATAACTATTTATTCACATTACCACCTACAAAGCTACAACTTTTCATAAGTTGCTACCTAATAACTAGATTTACTACTTAATTGCCATTATAAGGCCACTTTTATGGATTTTCCCCTCTTATATTTAATCTTGGATAAATTACCCACTATACCCTTACTAATACTACCCCTCTTAATCATTTCCTTCTTTTTGTAATCCTCCACCCACCACCACCACCACCAGCTGCCACCACCTTCAAAAACCACCATAAAACCCACCACCACCACCAGCAACAACTATCGTCACTAGCCACCCAGACCACTCCGGCTAGTTCTCTGACCAATTAGTCGACGCCGGCAAAGAGTAGGTCACCATCACTCCTCACATTATCATTTCCGCACCGCAACTACTCTTCACATCTTATCTCACCAAGCTCCTCATCGATAACGATTTCACCATCCCACTTCATCTTCTGCATCCTCTTCGTTCTCCTCCTTCATTATCACTCCAGTCTCCACCTCCACCAAAGAAACTCCCCAACACTTCGAAGGATTCAGTGTCGACAAACTCGACGCCGCCACTGAACCACCCAACATCCACTGTCATCGGAGATGGTGTTAGGTGTGGGGAACATTGAAGATGGTAGGACTAGGCTTACGTGATGGTATTGGTGGTAGTTGTGGTGATGTGGGGGATGATTTATGATGGTGGTAAAATAGGTAAAGATCGAAGTTCATTGTGGAATTAGTGTATAAAGAGGGCTAAAATGAGTTTATTACATTAATTTATGAACTTTTGATGATTTTACCTCAATTAAGACCTAATTTAGGTTATTAGGTATCAACTTAAAAAGAGTTGTGGCTTTATAAGTAGTAATATGAATATATAGATATAACATGTAGTATTTTGAAAAATATCAACTATAATAGGTAGTATTTTGCCAATTTTCCTAATTTAGTGTAAGTAAATGTTTCTGAAGTTTTCTAAATTGAACTAAATTTTGATGAACTGAACTTAATTTTGTTAAATTTTTATAAATTTAACTTATAAGATCTAAACTTTTCTGAATTTATAAGATCTAAACTGAACTCAACTTTATTTTAGTTATTTTTTCTGAACTATATTTATAGGATCTGATGAATTTAAAAGAGATGACCTTAATTGAAAACCGGATTGTAAAACATCGACGACGTTTTAGAAAACATCGACGATGTTTTTCATAAAAAAGACGTCACATGCCTTTAGCCTTTCTCTCTCTAAACATTTTTTCTCCCAAAGTTTACTAAATTCTAAATCCAATAAAACACTCATCCCCACCGCCACCACCGGCACTACCCCTGCCCATGCACCCGCCGTGCCGCCAGCCTGCTTGCCGCATGTCGTCTGCTGCCGGTAAGTGTTCTTCTTTTTTTTTTTCTTTTTTTTTTAATTTTCTAGATCTATTTACATTGTTGTTAGTTTTTTGTTTAATTTGGTTTAATTTGTAAACTTTTAGTTTTTGTTTTAATTTGTTCTTAGTTTTTGGTTATTTTTTTGTTTGTTTTGTTGTTAGATTTGTTGTAAAATCTTATAGTTATGTGATGTTGTTGTTTAGGTTTGTGTTAATAATTTGTATAAAGAAACAAATAATCGATTTTATTTCCGAGTTCTTCATCCCACCATGGTGGGATTTGGAGGAGAAAAAAAATTTCCCCATGGTTGGACAACCATTTCACACGTCCAACCATGGGGGATTTTTTTCCCCCAAGTCTCACCATGGTGGGACGTGTGAAATGGTTGTCCAACCATGGTGGGATGAAAATTCTGGAAATCTACCATGATTGGATGTGTGAAATGGTTGTCCAACCATGGTGGGATTTTCAGTTTTTTCGTCCCACCATGGTGGGATTTCCACAGAAAAAAACTCGCCCATGGTTTGAATTTTTTTATTAAAAGTCCGTCAATGGTTTCTTTGAAATTTTTTTATAATTTGTTAATTAAGTTGAAAAAATTAATTTGTTCGATGATAATATGTTTTAGGAATATTATTAACGCTTATTTGAATGTTCTAAATTGTGTAATGCAGATGGGAGATCGAGGAAAGAGCGTTATGGTTCCCGATGATCGTACGTTGAACCGTAGAGTCACGACTTCAAAGCGTCGTATTGTTTTTCGGTGTAGACCTAATCCCGTTAGTAGAGGTATTTCTGAGAGGGAGATGTCATAGGAGGTAGGAGGTAGTGTTCCTCAGATCGATCAGGGTTTCGAGGAAGGGGGTTTGGTGGACGACGTTTATAGGGAAGATGATATTGTTGACGAGGGTTCGGTGGACGAGAAGTCGGAGGGCGAGGAGGATATGGTTGAGCGGTCCGTATGGAACTCGAGATCGGAGTTACCATTGTCTCAGAGGTTAGCCCGGGACACCTTAGGCCGCTACTCTAGGTTGCAGGATGGTTCGGAGAGGGAGCCGCGAAAGAAGTCGCGCAGCGACACTGATTGGCTCCTTAGAGCCGCTGTTTCTGGTGGGCCCCGTAATATTTCGGTGTTACGGAGTTTTGGTGGGCATGTGGCATTCAGTAGTTGAACCGAGACCGAGGCGGCTAGGTCCTTTATTAAGTGCTACGAGAGGCTGAGTTATGTTGATGGGTTAAGGAAGATGAAGGTGCCGGCTGATCTTGTTAGGAGGTTTCAGTTGACTGGGTTGAATGGTTTGACGATGTGTTGCACGACAGCTTTGGATGAGAACCTTCTGAGCGCTTTTATAGAGAGGTGGAAGCCGGATACGAACACATTTCATATGCCGTTCGGGGAGATCACCATTACGCTTCACGATGTGGAGGATATTCTTGGGATTCGGCCTCTTGGTTCGAGGGTGTTTGTGCGGAGTACGTCTGATGCGGGTTCTTCGAGGGAGGAGATGGGTTTGAAGATGGATGTGGCACAGTTTTTTGGCATACTTCCCGACGAGGTGGCACCACCGTTATATAAGGGTGGTGGCTTGTTGGTGTCAGCTTTGAGGGCCCATATTACGAAAGGGAACGAGCATGACTCCCTCCGTGCTTATTTGCTGTTGTTGTTGGGACAGACTTTGTTTGTGGACAAGTATGGGGATAGGGTGTCAGCTTAGTTGTTACCCTTGCTTGATGATCTCGAGCAGGTTGGTGAGTATGCTTGGGGTGCCGCTTGTTTGGCTTATCTGTACCGGCAGCTAGGCATGGCATCGCGACGAGAGGCTCGCGGTGTTAGTGGGTGTCTACCCTTATTGTAGGCATGGATCTACGAGTACTTCCCCCAGTTTCGACCACACGGGAGATATTATTTGGAGGGGAGGCCACGGGTCGATGCTTGGAGGCACGTTCCTCGGTTTAAGGGCGACCCTGACCATTTTCAGATGTACCGTATTAGGTTGGACGGGCTTAGCAGGGAGCATGTCTGATCGGGCATGTCGCAAGCCCTGGTCAAAGATAACTACCCAGACTAGGCTAATAACAAATTAATGTAATTAGGGAAGTAGGGGTCGATCCTCAGGGAGATGGTGTTTCTTATAGGGTGTGAAATGTCTTGCAATTAAATCTTATCTAACGAGTATCTGGGTTTTGGGGTTTTGGATTCTAAATTAATAAAAAGCATAAACAAAATAAAAACAAATCAAAATAAAAGTAATGAAATGGATAATGATTTAACAATGATAGAAAGAATCTAGGGAAGTAGGTTCACACATGTAGGTTAACATATTAATGAAATTGGATTTGGAATAATGCAAATAATTCATTGTGAGTTCGTAAGAATGTTGTGTTCATTACAATCATAGACCAGATGGTCTAGCAGGCTTTTAGGCGATTTACTAGGTCTGATCTACCATGTCATGCTTTGTCTATTCAATTCACGTATTTCTACCTTGGAAAAGAATTCCATTTTAGTCAATGATTTTGATCAGGAATCGTTTAACTATCGTTATAGTCCAAACATGCATAGACACGACGTTTTAAAAGCACAATTTCTTTTATCCAATTATCATCTTTTAATCAACCTACATGGCTACCCTACACCCTAGAAAAACGACTACTCACTCATGGCGATGTTTAAATCTAAGATGATGTTAATAATAGAAACTAGGATAGACATGTTTATTTGGTTTTGATAATATTTTAGGACTCTCTAAGTGGCGATAATAACAACGCTAAATTGACGATCTAGGGAAATGAAATGATTACAACGGTATTGAAATTGAATCTAAAATAACATGTACAAATAACAATCAAATAAGAAACATAAGGACTTTAAACAAAAGATAAAATAGGAATACCTA
The DNA here is from genome assembly GCA_022085475.1 of Heliosperma pusillum. Taxonomy (NCBI): domain Eukaryota; kingdom Viridiplantae; phylum Streptophyta; class Magnoliopsida; order Caryophyllales; family Caryophyllaceae; genus Heliosperma; species Heliosperma pusillum. The sequence goes on from JAIUZE010010440.1 coordinate 27,530, forward strand.
GATGACGATCAACAACGACAATGATGAAATGTAAACAACCACAATAGAAATTCCTTGCATAAAATAGTCGATCCACGAATTACAATACTTGTATGTAGTAAAGTAGATTACAAAGATGGAACTTTTATTGATATAGGCTAAGGATTTGATGTAGAAAAAAGACAGAAATAAACTAAGAAACTAAGGACAAAAAGGAAGAAGAAAATGATCTAGACAAGAGAAGAGAGGCTAGGTTTCTCTCCTCTTAATCTAGGGTTTCTAATGTAAAGAGAGAAGTATAGAGAACTGTATCTAATAGTGTGTGTTGTGAAGTGTGGCTGAGGCTCTCTTTATATAGCAGTAGGTTTCGTGGGGAAGGGGTCATGCATTCATCACATAGGACAAAAAGGAGGAAGTCGAAGCAAAAGCTCGGATCAGCAAACATACCCGATCGGGTACACTACTTACCCGATCGGGTATGTAGTGATCTTGGTCTATTGACTTTCGTTTCATCTCCCCTTGCATATGACTTGACTTTCATTATCCCCCTTGACCTCTTGAGTCGGGTTTGTTGATAGGGTTTGATGTAAAATGATGAATTCTTCGCCTAACTGATCGATCTTCTGACAACTGCGAAATCGTCTTTGCTTCTTCTTTCTTTTGAATCAATGAACCTTCTTGAAATGCCTTTGACTTGGTCAAGCTTGCTTCTTCAAATCTTCGGGTTCTAGGCAAATGCTCGGGAATATAGAAAAAGGGCGTAGAAACGTCAATTTCCCTACAAAACAGGTTAGAACATAGGAATTCGCCTAGAAGACGATATTAGCTCATAAAGTGGCTTAACAAAGCACAAATGACATACAAAACCGAGCTAAAATGGGGGTTAAAATCATACAAATATTCACTTATCAATGTCAGATGGATGCCTTATTGGACGCGTATGCCGAGTTCTTCGAGATAATCTCGCTATTCCGGCTATATTAGATTTCAGTCCATAGTTTAGTCGTACCAGCCCGATCGGTGTATGCGCCAGTTTGGGTACATTCAGACTCTCCCGATGCCGATGCCTATCCCATGTAACGAGTATCGTCCAGCAAAGAACGGTTATACTGTGGGGCCACGAGACTTCCGTGGTGAACTTCAAGAGTCGGTCTCAACGAGCTACTATGCCTTTCGAGGTATCTCGAGACTACGAGAGATGTTACGATGATATTTCTCACCGATTCTTTTTTCCACATTCGGATCGTCTTGAGTTTATGCGTCCACCTTTTCACGCTGAGCCGGAGGTAGCCCTTACACTTAGTCGCCAGTTCTCAGATGTCTATCGTTTACCTACTCCGGAGATGCAGCAGCAGCAGTTAGATATTTTGATTAGTCAGATGAGCATGTACTACGACACCCATGATGAGGGTAACTAGTACCGGATATTTATGCATCCGATTTTTTTTATTTGGTTTTTATGTAGTATTGACTTATTTTTTATTTATTTTGTTATTAGTTTTTTTATGGATTCTTGATTTATCTTTTATTATTTATATTATATTTGTATCGGCCACAACATGAAAACCCTAGCATTTCCTCTATTTAAACCCTTTACCCAACAAATTATTTGCACACAACTCACTATCTTCTCTCTACTCTTAAAATATATTACCTCTCTTATCATATACTTTAATCATGGTGATGACTAACATACAACTAGTGAATTATTATTAAAATAAAATTAACGAGATAGTTAACGAGTTTCCCTTACTATTCGACCGCCTTATGATTGTGTAGAATAATCATGTACTTAATAATTTCATAAGTCGTGGCAATCCTCCCATATCCTCGCTTCAACTAATGCATGGACCTATTTATGGTCTCAATAACCCTTCCACTCATCCTAGGAACGTAACAGAAGGTATCATTACTTTTAATCTATTGTCTAATATTTCTAATCAAAAAATTTTGTGGACATTATTATGAAGATTAATTTTTGTATACAGAAAATGTCATCCTGAAGCGAAGTGATTGGGAGAAAGTGAGGTTGGAGATAGTTGAACTATTCAAGAGGTGTTTGACAGTTGTCCCATATAGGACCTTACACTCTCTATGTTCGGGGGACGACCGGATGTTCGTGGGGTCATTTCAGAGTCTTAAAACCTTTGAAATGTATGTAACTCACGAAGAGGAGGGGTTTTATAGGCCTAATGGTTCTTCATCCGAAGGATATTCAACTGATTAAGTGTTGGCGTATTTGATTGTGTGTATTAAGAGTCTTAAAACCTATGAAATGTATGTAACGCTGATTAAGTGTTGGTTCTGCAAAAATCGTTGTAATATTTTCAGAACTTTATTAAAGTTGTCAGTTGAGTTGTCCCACCATTTTCATAACTTTATTAAAGTTGTCAGTTGACTAGTCCAATCATCTTAATTATTAAAGGTTTTTGGATTATTTTGTGTTCAGACCCAATCCCAAGCCTCACCTTTATTTAAAGAGCTCACTCCACCATCATTTTTCACACAACTGACTATCTCATCTACTTTCTCTCTAAAATCTCTCTTGTCATTCTCTCTATTTTTCTTCTTTCCTCCCTCATGCCTATGAACGATGTTGAAGAGGTTAATTTCATACAAAATAGAATTGATGAAATTGTTAATGAGTTCCCTTTATTATTTCGCTGTTTACTAATCGTGTTTAACAATAATATCATTTGGGATTTCATGAGGCGTTATGAACCTAATCTCGTATCATTACCACAAATGATGGGTACTCCTTATAAGACAAATTACCCTCATATTCCTGAAATGAATATAACAAAAGGTAAAATTAATAATCGTCATACCTTATCATATCATTTCTTATCATTTTCATTTGTTCTTAATCATCATTTGTTATCATTTTCTGTTGTTCTTTAGAATCGGTCCTTCTGAAAAGAGATGAACTAAAAAGGATCGAGACGGAGCTGATTGAGTTGTTCAAAAGATGTGAAACCATCATCCCGTCCATGACACTGCATTAGCTGATGGAGGGTTACCACTTACCAGGGTGATGGTCAGATATTCCATGGCCCGCTCGAGGCAATTTTTACATACCACATTTATACCGGATACCAGGAGGAGGAGTTATTCAAGCCAACGGAATATTCATCCACAGATTACTCCACTGATTAGTCTAGTAATGTTCACTCTACTTTATGTATTGGCTTTAATTTCTGTCAGCTTTAATTTCTGTCAGCTTTAATTTCTGTCCACTATAATTTCCACCAGCTTTATGTATCCACTTTAATTTCCGTCCACTAAACTTTCCGTCAGTTTTATGTATCCACTTTAATTTATGTCAGCTTTATGTATCCACTTTAATGTCTGTTATCTTTAATTTCCGTCCACTTTAAATCCCGTCAGCTTTATTCGAGTGTTGTCAACGTCAATTATATTTAACCCAAAATAAATTTAGATAAATAAAAAAACAAACAATACATAAATTGTTGGAGTAGGTGTCCTCCACAATAGTGCGCCACATAATAAATCTTATTAAGGAATATAATTGGGATATTTATTGACTATATATATGATTAGTCAGTTGATTAACGTAAATCAATAACGGTTGGCTGACTAGAGTTTGACGTTATTGTCGTTTGACGGCGGTGATCAACTGATCCCTTTCGGTCACACCTAAAGGATGAAATCCAAATAGTAACTAATTATTTGTATACTATACAGTTAATTAGTACATTACATATATTCGATATGTACGAGAGTTAATTGTTAGAAATTGAGTTATGAACTCAAATTCGATTAAGCTTGTTTTTTCAATTATGCGATAATTGACTAATAAATTTATATCTTATTTTAATACGATTAAATAAGATTTAACTTAATAATTAATCGTTAAATTACTAAATTAGTTGAGGTTTTGAGATAGAGGTAATTAGTTAATTATATTTACAAGGAGTTGTAAAATAAATTAACTAATCATTGTGGGACCCATTATATATTGATATAATGGTAAAACATTACTTAAAATGTTAAGTACATATTATTTATTTAATTGAGTCATATAATTGTAATATGATCAAATTAACACTTAATTATACAAGATAATTAACCATATGATCAATAAGTATTTGTGAGACAAATATCAAAAATCAAAATGGATCAAACTAGGCCAAAATGGCCGGTTATGTTGTAGTTACAAAGGTGATGATTTTTGTTCTTGTTGTAACTCTTTAGTTACCATTTGAAAGTGACATAACAAGTAGAATACAATCATCATCTTTTCTACAACACTCCACTCTAATGCATGTGATCAAATTGAACAAAATAAGAGTCCTTTTTGGACTAAAATGATCCGGCCAAATTGGCTTTAAAATGATCAATTGTTGTTCATTTTTTATTACTTCATTTTGTGAAATTTGTTTACTTCTCTCTAAAATTCTTCCTCTCACTAAAAACTCTCAAATACTAATATTTACTAAGTATTACTAGTGTAGTAATATAGTCATAATATTAGTAGTATAATATCTATCTTATTATCTAGTTAATAATAAGGGTAGATTATTTGGGTTTATCGTGGTGCATGCAACATATAGAGGAGATCTTCTACTTTGGAGATCAGTTGGGTTCATCCATATTTGTAGTTAAAGAAAACACAAGAAGGAGTTCTTG
>JAIUZE010010441.1:0-36047 GCA_022085475.1 Heliosperma pusillum
TCGGTCTATCATTGACGCCGAGTACCCCAAATTCGGTAGATCAATTCACGAAAGAGGCGGAAAAGAGCACAAGCCACATAACAAGCGGTACGCTACATGCAAATAACACCACCTCGCAAGTACACAACATTTGACGGCCGGGTCGATCAAAGCATAGCGTTCAACTCCCAACAACGTCGTCGTATGCCCACTACACATGCAATCAAGCAGTAGGATACCTCCCCGTTCCGACATTCCAGCCTTACGAACGTGGAGGTAGCCAAGGGAATGAGAGTACAAAGCACAAGACAAAATAGTGCTCAAACCGTATCATTTGTAAAAACCGACTCAAAGTGGGACATACCAAAAACCGTCACAAAACATGTGAATATGTCATTATATAAATGTAAATATGATAAACATGAATCAATACATGATACATAAGTATTAGACCAAGTTTAAGAAACATAATGAATGAGAAACATAGATCTTATCTCAAAACAACAAGTTTGGAAACTAACTAAAACAAGGGTCCCCTTCAAACTGTCATAACTAGAGTTCTAGATATGTAAATACAGAAATTTCAAATCGAGGTGTTAGCTTTTCCTCTTACGGTTCCAACGATAGGTCACAAGCCCAAAACAAGCAAGTAACGAAGGAGATATGATCATTTTACGAAAAAGGGTCAGTGCAGTAAAACTGCACAAGTCACGACCGTGACTTGTATTTCACGCCCGTGACATGAGTTACCAGTTCACCCGAGAGCCTTCAACATACATTCAAACATTTTCAATTATCATAATTCACTTCTAACAACTATCAACAATCAATAATCATCATCAAAAGTCATCAACTAACAACAATCATTATCAATAATACAATTCCTAAGCTTTCTAATCTTATTCTAAATACGAATTCTAACATAGAAATCATGTAAAACACGTAAATTATATCGAGTAACCCTTCACCGTTACCTTTTCGCGTCTTAAATCGATTTCTAAACCTTCCTAGTCTCCACCTACATACAATTAGATAATAAAAGATGAATATCATTCACCTTGAGAAAGACGGATAATTTAAAAAGCGAGAAAGACGGTAATTTTATTACCAATACGGATAGAGGAAGCTAAAAGGGGAAGAATAAGACGAACTTACGTGAATTTGAGCAAGAAATGAATGAACTATGACGAATCTAATGTTGGATGAAAATGGAGGCAATGTTTTGGGATTTCTTAAGGAGGAAGAAAGAAATGAGTTGTGTTGAATGAATTAGGTTAGGGTTTGAGGGAGTATATGAAGGAGTATGAGTGGAAAAGTCAAGAAAAAGTCAAAGTCGACTTAAGACGGGATTCACATGGAATCTCGCGGAAATTCCAAATACGAACTCGGAAATTCTAAATTCGACTCGGAAAATTAAATTTACGATTAAAACTAAATTTCACTGAAAAGTATCCGTAATATATTTTTACTAGAAAAATAGGGTACATTTCCGGGTGTTACAGAATTGCCTATTTATCCTTCTCGTATCTCACATGTATATCTATATATGCATGCTTCTACTTTTGTATTTACCTTTATGTACGTTTAATGTGATATGGATGGGAGAACCCGGAGTTACTCCCCACTGGTTGTGGCGTTCATGTTTTTCATGGATGAACAGGTTGCTTGATTGGATGGCTTTTTGCTTGTGGTATTTTGGGTTCGGGTGTGAGCTAGCGGGCGTTGTCCTGGATGAATCACCTCTAGACGTTGTTTAGCTAGTTTGCTAATCACTTTGATATTTGATAACATTTTTAGAGACTTCGTCTCTTTGTAGTATATTCTATTTTAGCTTGTAATTATTGACATTCCTCGTATTTTCTATTTGCATGTAAAAAGTTTTAAAAACACCGTATTTTCCGCTATATAAATTACATGCTTGTTTTGTTTTATTTCCGCATTCGCGAAGGTTGTCACACCTATACTATCTAATCTTCACAAAGACCCCCTCAGTATATGGATCATCTCTTCATCTTGATCACAAATACCCTCCATCTTGAGTCTTGTGTTATTTGAAGTAAATCTTGCTTGAATTGTTTCTTCAATGTTATAACCAAGTTAGCTATAACTTTGCATGTAAATTTCCAAAGTTATAACTCAAGCTCCTATAACTTTGTCTCACAGAACTTGTCAAAGTTATGCCGGAAGTTCCTATAACTTTAATCTTCTTTCATGTAATTGTTGTTCGCTATGATAAGACTAAAACACACAATTATATGCATATGATATATCAATTAAAGCACATTATCAAGTATATACATGTCATTATCTAAACTATAAAATAGGTCCAACAAATTCCCCCTTTTTGATGATGACAAGTCTCTTATGATTTCTCTTATGATTGTGACTAAGTATGGTTCCCCCTCAACAAAATACTACCAAAGTTATAGCAACGTTGATCGCAAGAACATAAAAGCTTAGCCAAAGTTATAACTTGAAAGACTTTAACAGATAACGAGTATTGACAAGGAGCAAGCTTAAGCAAATACTCAAATCATATCATTTCTTCCCCCTCTTGGCATCATTGAAAAGACAAGAACAAGGATATAAAATGACTAGAATAACATACTCCAAGGCAAGAAATGGAGATGCAAAATACGCAATGCTCAACGATTCATAGCAAGCAAAATCAAATACTAAATGTCAATTAAACTACCAACCACAATTAAAAGTATTTATGCCAATAGGCCGAATAGGATAAGTGTTTAAGACAAAATGGGCCGAATGGAATAAGTAGTTTAATGACACACAAGGTAAGACGAGAAAATCAAGATAAATCGGGTTGGCGAATGATGTTGGGGTTGATATAGTCGGGTCGGGTACAGTACTCAAGGGTGGAAAGGCGGTCAAAGCACTTCTTCACATGATTAGCTTGTGCGGTGAGGCATTGATACGTTTCGTTTGCGCATACAAATTAACAATTTATTTACCTCTCTTAACCTCAAAAATATAAACATAGTAAAGGGTAAGTAGGTTCGATCCCACAGAGAGATTGGTAAAACTAATTAACTATTATGTAGTTTATCAACTAACTCATATATTAACACTATTGACATATTTACAGAATTGGGGGGTTTCATTTAGTGAATTAAATACTGTAATCTAAATAGATATAAGTGAAACAAGCATCCATTAAGCTCATAATTCCTAATTTAGTTAATATTCCAGTTTCGTTGTTGACACGTCTAGCAAATATTTAATTAACAATAGGCTAACCGTAGAAAACTTAGCCGCTAAATTCTCTCTATCAATCCTTACTTTTAACCAGTAGCGAGCCGCTCGACTATCGATACTAGCAATCCAATTTTACGCAAGGTTCAAAGTTACGCAAATTGACTATCCGCATTACGAATTAGAAAGACCTCATTAACCGTATTAATTACCGAAGTGTTGTCAATACTCAAGAAATTAACACATCCAATTATACTCCTAGCTTAATTTAGTGACATCATTGCAGTCCTAAAATAATCTAGTTGCTAATCGGTTAATTAATCAAACGTCGCGCCAAATTAATCAACTAGCTATAAACCAATGACAATTAAAACGAGCATAAAAAGAATACTACTAAACAAATATTGCCAGAACGATTAACTATTTATAACTGAAATATTAATTCAACAAGGTTCCAAATTAGTACTAACGAAAACGAAATTAGCTAAAGATAAGAAGGGAGAACTAATAAATTGAGTACAGAAAATCGTCCCTTGTTTCGGCTGCAACACCTCGTCAAGGTAGGTCTTCCATCTTCCTCCGGTTCGGAGCCACTCCACTCGTCGGACTGCTCCTCTTCAGATCCGTCGTCAACTCACTCCGTCAGATTTGGAGATTTATTTATTATATACTTGCTTGCTTGCTTAATTAGGATAGATGAGACAGGTATTTATACTAATCCTAAGATCGAGTTTGGAAAACTACGGATTATATTTTGTAGGTAGAATTAGAGACCTGCTCAATGTCCACTTCTCCTGGAACTTTGCTGCTGATCTTCTCGTGGCTCCTATTCCTATTTTGTGATTTCCTACGTTTTCTTAATGAATTAAAGTGATGATAGGTTGTCAACTTGGGCAACTTGGTGGGCTCTCAATTCCTTATTAGATCAGTCTTTGTACGTGGTTTAAGGTAAGCATTTGCTCTGTCTGGTCTTTCCGTCTTTCTTTCTGCTCTTTTGTTATTCGGCCCACCTCATAATAGCTTGGTCTTCAACCTCTAAATCAATAACACACAAAATTGGGTTATTTTGAATCAAATTAGTATTTCAATAACTAAATATCCAACCAAAATTAAAGTATATCATGTTGCTCAAATAGTACGGTAGACGACCGTAAAAATATATAAATAAAGGGTATAAATATGAATAAATATTGTCTTATCAAATTCCCTCACACTTAGCTTGTTGTCGCCCTCGACAATGACCAAAGATAATTATCAACCTCAAAGATTTTAGACTAACCAAATAAGTTTATCGACTACAAACTAAAACATTTTTAGAAATAAGTTTTTTAAGTTAGTAAGGTCAATGGACAACATTTGTAGTTATGTTAAGAAGTAATGTATAATAAGCTTTTCCTCCACTCCAAACTATACAATTAATTAATTAACCAACATAAATATTTTAAACCGCTTCTAAATTACAATTATAAATAAATGCATAGCAAGACACTCGTTCCTGCTACCTTTGTGTGTGTGCAAATGTATTGACTCATAGAGGAGGGTTTCGGCAATTTAAGATCGTAATGGGAAATTTACTTTCTATACATTTAGTACGAGGATCGTTCTCCCGAGCTTTCAAGTGTATCCGTCCCTCAATGAAATCGCCACCATAATCACCAAAACAATTCCACTTCATTTTTTCTCTGTTTCTTCTTTCTGTTCCTTTTTCACTTTTTTTCTTTCTTTTTGTTTCCATTTTCTTTTCTAATTCTTTTTTCTTTTTTTCAATATCCTCATACTTCCAACTTTCGTAACCGTCTATCCAGTGACCCTTGTAGCGAGCTTTCAACCAATGGATCCCGCCCATCCGGACAAGTCATTAGGCATTCTCCCAGTACAATGACTGAGTTCCCCTAAGGATCTAATTACTCGAGCCACCGTAGTTTTGTTTAAATGAGGTCAAATAATCTCCCTGAAGCCCTGATTAGGAGTCACCTATGAAAGTAAATTCAAGACCGGCTTACACCCACAGACTAGAGTCAATGAAAAGTGTATATAAATATAGCCAAATTAAGTGCTTTATAACTTTAATTTAAAGGAGACTTAAAATATGTATATCACCCAATTAATCAATCCAAGTTCAAAATGGAGGAAAAAACTCACATATACACGACTTCAAATATTTTTTATTTTATTTTATAGATATTAGTGAAAAATAATTTTTAAGTTAGTATTTTGAAAAATTGTTAGATTAGAGCATGTCGTCGACTCACTCATCTTGGTATAGTCCATGTAAACACATAGGTTGTCACTTTTTAACTCAACTAGTTGTTGCTCCGCGCCCTAACGGGCGCGGTGCCCCAATTTGATTAATCGTCTAAAAAACCTCATTAACATGTATCGTAGTGAAGTTTGATAGTACAAGTGACGTTTCCTCCGATTTGTGTATTACGCGATAAGAATACACTATGTATAGCAAATCATGTAAAGATTGAAATTAATAGCATCGTAGAGGGTACACAAAACAACACAGATTAGTAAAACGCGTAATGACCATAACTAACAACAAAGGCAAGAGATTTTATGTTGTTAACAACCAAGCGTTGTGCGCGAAACTCCAATTTTGAATAATGTTGCTATTATAAATGATTGTTTTTTTTGGCGTACTCAATCTAATCACGTTGACATTCTTTATCTATTGTAGCGCTTAAACCATTTTCCGTGAGGGTATAATATTACGTTACATTTTTGCATATTTACTTTCAAGTCTATAAAAGCCGTAAAAGCTGATAAGGATATACGTGTTGTGTGTCTCTTTGTATAATCTCCATATCAAGTTATTGAAAAATAAAGTAAACTTAACAATTATATTTAGGTTCGTGGTGAGTTTAAATTGACACCACCTTAATATGAAATAATCCAACCTTTTTCGTCAATAAAAGGAGATACTAAACGTCTTATCAAAAGTTATGTTGAAATTGAGTTTTAATCATTATCGTCGTCCTTTACCTTCTTCTCCAATGTCTCTTTCGCCTATACCTCCCATTTTTCCTCTTTTTTTTGGCATTGCCATCTCCCCAATCATCATCCTCCTTCTTTTTCCTTCTTCTCTTTATCTCTTGTTCTCCTCCTTTCTCTCATTCTCATCTTTCACCGATGCCCCCCTCTTCTCCTCCCCATTCTATCTCTTTTCCACTCTATACTCTCTTTCCGTCTCTTATATCTTTCTTCCCTTCTTTACTCGTCTCCTTATTTCCCGGCCTCTTATCATTTCCTTTTGCATTTATCGTTGGGTTCCTCCCCTTCCCGACCGCCCATTTCCATCTGCGGCCGCCTCTTCCCCGGTTATTGATAGTGCAGGTTCCCCAATTGGGTTGTATGGTCCTTGTTAAATGTTTGTCAAGTTAATTCCTTACTTTTTTCGTTAGACTTGACTTGACATGTTGGCAACCTACTTACATATTCTGAGGATTAGAGCTCTTAAACTGGTGACATCTATTGTAACACCCGGAAATGTACCCTATTTTTCTAATAGAAATATTTTACGAAATCGTTTCAGTAATTTTAAGTTTTAATTAAGATTTTTATGTTTCGAGTCGAATTTAGAATTTCCAAGTTCGTATTTGGAATTTCCGCGAGATTCCATGAAAATCCCGTCTTAAGGCGAGTTTGACTTTTGGTTGACTTTTTCCTTACTTATACTCATACTCCTTAACCTATTTTTCCTACACAAAATCAAACAAACACATTTCTTCCTTCATAAGAAATCCCAAACCCTTGTTTCCATCCATTTTTCGATCTTTGAATCATCGTAACTTCTTCGTTACTTGATAGAATTTACGTAAGTTCGTCTTATTCTTCTTCCCTAACCTTCCTCTATCCGTATTGATAATAAAATTATCGTCTTTCTCGCTTTTCAAGCTTTCCGTCTTTCTCAAGATGAACTTTATTCATCTTTTTACGATCTATGTGTAGGTGGTGACCTCCAAGATCCCGACAAAGACTATTACCTTATTGAAGAGGAGCTTGACGATAGTAGAGGACGCTAAAGGTACGGTGAAGGGTTACTCGGTATCATTTACGTGTTTTACATGTTTATATGCTAGAAATCGTATTTAGAATACGATTAGGAAGATTAGGAATCATGCTATGATTAATGGATGATGTTATATGATGAATGTTGATGATATATATTGATTGTTGATGTTTATTAGAAGTATATATGAGAATTGGATTGAATTGGTTAAGTGAGCAAGGCTCACGGGTGAAGGGGTGTTCCCAGCCGGTCGACCGGCCGCCGGTCTGACCACCGGCTGAGAACACTCCAGTAACATTTTTGGGAAAATTGTAATTTGTATAAGGGGTGCTCTGTGCCGGCCCACCGGCCGCCGGTCCATCGACCGGCCTGGACCACCTCAGTAAGTGAAGTTTGGATTTTTGGTATTGTGCTCTAAGCCGGCCCACCGGCCGACGGTCCTACACCAGCCTGGAACACAATACTCTGCTTTTGGTTTTAGCCTGTGCTCCGAGCCGGTGGACCGGCTGCCGCCCTCCTGACCGGCCTGGAACACGGCTGTGTTGTTTTCCTTTAACTTCTAAAACTCGTAATTTATAATAGTTCGCATGGTCTGTTTATCATATAATTTTACGTAGTGACTTATAATATTCATGTTTTGGATACATGATATCTTATTCGCTTGTATCACATGTTTCGTGACGGTTTTTTCGATATGTCCCACTTTGAGTCGGTTTTACAAATGATACGGTTTGAGCACTATTTTGTCTTGTGCTTTGTATTCTCATTCCCTTGGCTACCTTCCCGTTCGTAAGGCTGGAATGTCGGAACGGAGAGGTATCCTACTGCTTAAATGCATGTGTTAGTGGCATACGACGACGTTGTTGGGAGTTGAACGCATTGCGTTGATCGACCCGGCCGTCAAATGTTGTGTACTTGCGAGGTGGTGTTATTTGCATGTAGCGTACCGCTTGTTATGAGGCTTGAGCTCTTTTCCGCCTCTTTCGTGAATTGATCTACAGAATTTGGGGTACTCGGCGTTTATTTTTGTAAGACCGAGTCTTGGATGCGAAACGCTTTATCGCATGTCGAATCGGAACACGTTCATTCCGAGATCCTGGCCAGGTTTAGACTAGGACTGGATATTTATATCGTAGTGCTACCAGGAGGAAATTAGTCTACATAATACGACATGGATTGAATCGTGTATGCGTTCAGGGAACGTTTTACTCCCGTGGATGCCCATAACCATACTTGCCATGTACACGATGCTAGTGCGTTTTATTTACCGTGAGAGATGTCATCCTGTTGTCGTCTTTGAATGCGTGATTTCATGATATTATTCATGGACATTGCATGATTGGTCACCGTCGTCTTTGAATGCGTGATTTCATGATATTATTCATGGTCATTGCATGATTGGACACCGTCAATGTCTTGGTTCGTGAATGGATGATAATATGTTGGATTTACTGTGATCATTGCATGACTTGACTTGGTTGTCTGTCGAGTCTCAATCTTATCAAACTTATACCGCTAACGGTGAGATGCAAGCCCTAGTGAGCGTATTCGGTTGCCTAAGAGTGTCTTCCCCGAGTCTTTGAAAAACATGATGGATTTCGGATTTGTATTCCATATGCTCTTATCATTATATATTGAATTGCCTATCTATCCTTATCGTATCTCACATGTATATCTATATATGCATGATTTTACTTTTGTATTTCCTTCTATGTACGTTTAATGTGATATGGCTGGGAGAACCCTGAGTTACTCCCCACTGATTGTGGCGTTCATGTTTTTCATGAATGAACAGGTTGCTTGCATGGATGGCTTTTTGCTTATGCTATTTTGGGTTCGGGTGTGAGCTAGCGGGCGTTGTCCCTGGATGAAACACCTCTAGACGTTGTTTAGCTAGTTGCTAATTACTTGTCTTTTGTTAACACTTTGAGAGACTACGTCTCTTGTGGTATTTTTATTTAGTTTGTAATATTTTGACACTCCTCGTATTTTTCTATCTTGCATGTATAAAGGTTTTTAAAATACCGTATTTTCCGCTATATAATTCACATGCTTGTATGTTTTATATTTCCGCATTCGCGAGGGTTGTCACAGAGCTCATTAGTCGATCGACTAAAATCATTACGACATCCTTTTTGGTCGATCGACTAGACCATTTGGTCGATCGACTAATTCTAGTAATCAGACGGTTATTTCGTGGCTCTGGCCCATTAGTCTCTTAATTACTCTATCTTATGGATTTAGTATTTAAGCCTTGTAAGATAGAATAATTAGGTTATCTCTTTTACACTGTAAAAAATTATACGTTTTCTTTTAGCAACTTAGATCTGATACTCGGAATCGATCTTTCTTCCTCCTTTTAGGTATTGAATCTTTCTCCTTTAGTTTGAATTCCTTCTTCTTAATTTCTCTTTCCTTGATTCTTTGTCTTTATTATTTAGTTTATTAGATTGTTAATTGTTCTTCCATCTTATTCCATCATGTTTAATTTAATTCTTATTGTTGTAGTTAATTTCATTAGATACAACATGAGTATCTAATTCTTCTATGCTAGGATTTAGGAAAACTGTGGTCATGCGATGATATATTGTTAGATTATTAGTTAATTCATGATTATTGGTTTGTTTTGTTAATCGTTGCATCAATTGTTAGTAAATTGGTTAAATGCATTTGACCAATCTATTAGTTTGTTAAACCTTGAACTAGATCGTAAGATATGTAATAGGTAGAGACTTGCAGCGAACAATAGAATGCCCTAATTAGAGCGAAAGCTAAATTAGTAATTCTAGGGTGAATAGTAGACCGAAAAGAACTATTCCTTACCTTTTAGACCATGTTTATGTTAATCTTTTAATTCTATCATTGACCATCGTTGACCGTGGTAACCCGATATCCTAGCTATTTCTCTTATTATATTTGAATTCACTTTCTTCCTTTATTTCTCTTTCCTTCACTACTTTTAGTTTAGAAAACAAACAATCAAAATCCTCATTGGTTACTTAGACAGACTATTAATTAGCAAATAGAATTTCTTTAGTCTCCTTGTGGATACGATCCCGACTTCCTTTACTGCATTAGTTTAGGCCAGTTGGTTATCTTTGATTAGGTGTGCGATTTAGCCTGTCAAATTTTGGCGCCGTTGCCGGGGAGACGGTTTATTTTATTTGCTTTTTATTTAGTTTATCTTTTGGTTCAGGGAACTTCCGTTCCTTGAGACCGTTCTCATGCTATTTACCATTAGATTCCCGCAGGATGAGAACGAATGTTTTGGCACTTATATAGACAGGATCAAGGAATGGGTTGATACACTACATCATGGAGTTTTTTCTTCCCTCCAAATTTGCCTGTTTATTACCCAGGGTATAAATTACCCTACACAAGCATACATGAACTCCATAGGTAAGGGGGACTTCAGTGGGAAATCCGTCGATGAAGTATTATAATTTTTTGAGTGGTTTGCCCTTGAGAGTGTTAAGCCCCAATTTTCCCTTTTTGTGAGCGATAAGAGTAAAGACATGGTGATTGAGTCCACTTTTGACAAACTGAAGATAATTGATGCCACTGAGGCTATTATGGACACTTCTTATGCTATAAATGTCATTGATGAGTCGGTTTCTAATGTTTATTCGGGTTCCATGATAAGGGACCCGTTGGAGGCTTTGATTGTTTTAGATGCTTGTGCAGATGACTCAGGAATCAATGATGTTGTGTTGGATATGTTAGAGGCTGCTTTGGAAGGTAGAGAGCTTACTACTGACGAGATCCATACTGTAAATAGGTTGGTGTCCACCTCTTTCATGATTGAGGTAACGAAACCGAGCTTAATCTTCTTTCCTCAAATATTAATTATGCGTTCTTAGATGAGTTTGAATCGCATCCAGCTATTGTTAGTTCAACTCTCGATCAAGACCACCTATATGCTTTGGTTGTTCTTTAAGAGAATGCATTTGAGGAGATTGATGATTATGACTCACCAAAAAGTAGACCACCGGACATATATGAGATCATTTATGATAGGAATATTAACATTCAACTTATTGTTGTTTAGTGGAATACCCTGATTGTTTACTGTCAGCGTCATCGTGGGAAAATTGATAAGATGCAATGGTTTATTCTATATGTATTGATTTTTCCCTTTTACTATTTATTATCTTGTGAGGATCATGCACAAAGTTATGATAAGCTTTTAAGGGCCTTGAGCGCCTACTCTTACCCGTTTTTGGATAAGGGTCGCTGAATAGTGGTAGCTGACCAGGACCTCCCTTTGTTGTTGGCTGGTTTGGGGAGGTCTATCTCTTATAATTTTGTAAGTTTGCTTCCTTTTAATTTATATTCATTTGCATTCACCTTGTTTTGCGTACCCGTTTCTCTATATTTTTGGTGTTGCTTATTGTTTGTTGAAAACAATTAGGACATTGTGTGTTTTTTTGGTTTGGGGAGGTTATGCATATGTCTGTGTTTTGCATCCATTTGCATTATTTATTGCATTTTCGCTTTCATATTTATTGCATTTATGCATGCATTGTTTATTTAATTTGAATATAATCAAAACAAAAAAAAAATGAAAAATCAGAAAAATACAAAAACATGTTTATTTTGCATTTAGGTCGAGTCGGAACGGTTGATAACAATGATGAAACCGCTTCTATGCTTTTACTTTAGTCTAAGCCTTGCATCGTTAAAGCCATCCTGTACAATCATTTGCATAATCTACGAGTTTTTGATTAAAATTTTACTGAACGAATAGACTTGACTTGATATCGACAACCTACTTAAACATTCTAAGGAATTAGAGCCTTCATAAACTGATGACATTCATGATCAGTTTCATCTAGGATGTGAGTAGGACTCCTTATAAGGCATGTAACATTAATTTGCATAAGCATGACATCAACCTCTTTGTGCCTGTATGCATTCGGTTTGTGGAAGGTGACACATGTGGAGAGGCATACCCTTTTTTTTCCTCATATTTTACCCTTAAACTTCACTAGCCAAATTGACCTATTTTGACCCAATTTTTTACTACAATCCAAAATTAGCCTACCTTAGTCAAGCTAGTTTAATTGTTTGTATTGGGTACGTATTTGATCGTTAGTTTGGTATTTCAGCTTTGCAATGAGAAGAGGGTTGCTAATTTGAGAATGAAGATGAAAAAAAAAATGAAAAAGAAAGGAAAAAAAACACTCCGAAAAAAGAAATAGCATGAAATAAAAGAGTTGTTGAGTGTTGAAAAAGAAGAGAAAGGGGAATGTTTATACTCCCATGCTTGTTCTTATACATGTTTGGGGAGTCGTGTTGTGTGTATTGAGTTATGCCAAACTTGGCATCGATCTTAATTTTAAACTAGTTTTAAACCCGTGCAAATCGCACGGGTTTGAAATTTCGATTATATTATTATCAAATAAATTTTAAAAATAACGATGATTTGTATTGACCCGTGCAAATAAAACAAATCCATTACTTTTCACTATATATTCGACTTTTGTCTTATTTATACTACTTAACCGATCTTAAACTTAAGACGAATATTATCGTCTCAAGTAAGAATCTATGCTCATTTACATCTTAAAAGGTTTAATTGGCCCATAAGTCCATATCCTCCCTCATTTATATATTTGACCCACCCCATATAAATTAGGATCGTCCATTATGAACCCTACTTATAAGTTATCACTCATTGTACACAACCTCACACTTTTGCCGCCTGCTAAATCAAAATCAAAAACCCAATTCTTTGCTCAATTCATTCTTAATCATCCAGCTCATTTCACTTCGATCTCATAATTTTCATATAAACACCCACAATCAATATCTATGCTATCTAATCTAATCTTATAAATTTCTCATTCATCTTGAAATGAAGTTCTTTCGAATTATTTTTGTCTGTTTGCTCTTTAAAATTGTACTAATTAATCTTTCATAACCATAATAAATATCCCTAATTTTTATTTCAAGAAAATATCCTCATCTAGTAATTAAATTATATTTTTCAAGAATTTTTCTACTTTTTTTTGGTTTTTGCATTTTTTTCATTTTTTTTAATACAGTAGTAAAAAGTAATTTTTCAATGTAATCGAATTATCAATCTGTTGTACCTAAAATTTTGATGATTTCCTTTAATTATGTTCCAGAAATTTAGAATTTGTGTAATTAATTATGTAGATCTAGAAAATAAGAAATTTATTCATTATTTTGACCATAAACGATTGGTAGATTTTTTTATTCTTATAAATTATTTTCACAATAATAATTATTACTCTATAGTTTTAGATAAATAATTTGTTTTCACTTTTTTTTTTTTATCTTTTCGGGTATAATAGCGAAAATTCTTTATATTAATTTGATTTCCAGCACGTATCGAGGTCTCAAAAATTCCATCGTTGTAATTATACTTCTTATTTCCGAGTTTCTCATGACTTCTTTGATTATTTGATTATGGTTATATAATTTATTTACGCTATATTTTTATGTTTTTGAATATATAATAATACGAAGATAGTAATAAATTTGGCCTTAAGTTTATTATTGCTCAGTGACATATCAAGCCTCATTTTTAAACATAAACTATGGTCTAATTAAATTATATACATTAAAGTGGTTTATGAGTGATAGTGTAATTTCCAAACAATTAATTCCACCAAAGAAGTGGGCCCTAAAAATTCCTAAATTTAAGGATTGTATGACAAGTAAGCCTAGTGTTTGTTGTTTTAATAAGAAGAGATTGGGTTTATAAGGCGGGTGAGTGTACTAATTGGTTACGGTTGTACTATTTTGGTTTTACCTCCACATATCCAAAATTTATTTTACCCCTTTTTACCCAATTACCTCACCACACACTATATGTAAGTCCTCGGCATGTGTCTTGGTCCAGGTTGGTTGGAATGCATATGCACGGTCGATAGAGGTTTTTTTATCATATTAAATTGCATGCATGCTCTTATAGGTCGCAGTTAGGTGAGTGACTATTTTCTCTCTTATCTTACAAATTTTTTCACCATGTGTTTTGAATGAGTGATGAGTGACCCGTGAGAGTCCGATATATACAAGTCTTGCAAGGTCGACAGTTCAGTTTCTTTTATCATTGATCTAACTCGTTTGCATTTGGTTTAGTGCCTTGGTG
Organism: Heliosperma pusillum; assembly: GCA_022085475.1. NCBI lineage: Eukaryota > Viridiplantae > Streptophyta > Magnoliopsida > Caryophyllales > Caryophyllaceae > Heliosperma > Heliosperma pusillum. The sequence continues at coordinate 14,325 of JAIUZE010010441.1, forward strand.
TTAGCTTTTATGCATTAAATGGTTTTAGACACTAGAAGTGTATTTTGCTCTGAGCTTTTTCTTCGTTCCATTAGATGAGTTTATTGTCTTAAGTCTTTGCTTGCTTGGGGACAAGCAAGGGTTTGTTTTGGGGAGGTTTGCTGCGTGTCTTTCATATGCGTTTATTCTCTTATTTGACACGCATTTCTATGCTTATTACGTAGCTTTTAGCTATTATTATTTCTCTATTTGCTACTTTGGGTTGTGTTGTAGTTTTATAGGTTATTACCCAAAAAGGAGCAAATGCAAGCCAAATCCTATCAACAAAGTAAGTTTGAAGGAATTTCAAGAGCCTTATGTCACTAGTGTCAACTTTGAAGAGCCATATCTCAAGATCTAAAATTTATAATTCAGTGATTCAAATTGGAGATGAAAGCTTATCCTCTTAGCTTTCCAACGCCACCAAAAATGCATGATTTGCCCAAGTAACGAAGAAATGGCTCCCTTTTGAAGGTCGGTGCGCATTGCAGGAAATTCGCCAGACTTTTAGTCGATCGACTAGGTGAAGTTGTCGATCGGCCACTTGAAGAATTTAGTCGATCGACAGAGCTCATTAGTCGATCGACTAAAATCATCAGGACATCCGTTTTAGTCGATCGGCTAGACCATTTGGTCGATCGACTAATTCTAGTAATCAGACGGTTATTTCGTGGCTCTGGCCCATTAGTCACTTAATTGCTCTAGGTTATGGATTTAGTATTTAAGCCTTGTAAGACAGAATAATTAGCTTATCTCTTTTACACTGTAAAAAATTATACGTTTTCTTTTAGCAACTTAGATCTGATACTTGGAATCGATCTTTCTTCCTCCTTTTGGGTATTGAATCTTTCTCCTTTAGTTTGAATTCCTTCTTCTTAATTTCTCTTTCCTTGATTCTTTGTCTTTATTATTTAATTTATTAGATTGTTAATTGTTCTTCCATCTTATTCCATCATGTTTAATTTAATTCTTATTGTTGTAGTTAAATTCATTAGATACAACATGAGTAGCTAATTCTTCTATGCTAGGATTTAGGGAAACTGCGGTCATGCGATGATATAATGTTAGATTATTAGTTAGTTCATGATTATTGGTTTGTTTTGTTAATCGTTTCATCAATTGTTAGTAAATTGGGTAAATGCATGTGACCAATCTATTAGTTTGTTAAACCTTGACCTAGATCGTAAGATATGGAATAGGTAGATACTTGCAGGGAACAATAGAATGCCCTAATTAGAGCGAAAGCTAAATTAGTATTTCTAGGGTGAATAGTAGACCGAAAGGAACTATTCCTTACCTTTCAGACCATGTTTATGTTAATCTTTTAATTCTATCATTGACCATCGTTGACCGTGGTAACCCGATATCCTAGCTATTTCTCTTATTATATTTGAATTCATTTTCTTCCTTTATTTCTCTTTCCTTCACTACTTTTAGTTTAGAAAACAAACAATCAAAACCCTCATTGGTTACTTAGACAAGCTATTAATTAGCAAATAGAATTTCTTTAGTCTCCCTGTGGATATGATCCCGACTTCCTTTACTGCATTAGTTTAGGCCAGTTGGTTATCTTTGATTAGGTGTGCGATTTAGCCTGTCAAATTTTGGCGCCGTTGCCGGGGAGATGGTTTATTTTATTTGCTTTTTATTTAGTTTGTGCGATTTAGCCTGTCAACGACGGTGTTACAAATATTGCTTAATAACCTTCTAAGACTCCAAGCACTGACCCCTACTCCTTGGGGTTATCATCAAGCTTATTAGAAGATGTAAATAAGGCTCAAAAGTGCTTATCCACGTCCCTTATCAGAGTTGATGGCTCCATACCAATGAGGTTGCAAATGAAAGCGAAAAATGAGAAGAACGGAGCAAAAGCACGAAAATGGCTACGATCCTGGTCGGGGTTACCCCAATTTACTTGCGTCTCTTCATTTACTCGTCCCCTGTTTAATTCAATGCTCGAGGACGAAACCGTTAGAACCACACTTGGTTGATGATGCCAAGATTCACTTTCATTTAATGGTTTGCTTCTTAGTTATGATTTATAGCATTTGAAGCTTTCAATTATTCCTCAATGCTAGTGCAAGGATGATCAAAGATGAAGAAAGTCTTAGCCTAAGTCAAAAGTTGTAAACGAGGTTATGTAGCTTTCTTATTAGTTTGTCAAGTGACTACAAAACCATGCAATAGTGCAATGCATTTTGGTTTCTGATACAACGAAAGGGGAATTTGCGAAAATGTCAACAAGTGTTAATCCTTATAAAGATTTCTTATTTCCAAAAGGTTGTCTTACTTTAAATCAGAAAAACAAGAGGAGTGTATTAGCATGATAATTTAGAAGCTAATCTTTTTAAAAGATCTTGGTTCCCAAAATAGAAATTCCATTTTTTCTATTTATGGAAAGATTTTTGATTCCCATAAAATTTTATGCCGCATAAAATTTTATGGGGAATAAACTTTTATGGGAAATACTCTTTGCTTTGAAAATGGACAAATTTCTTGAGCCTACAAATCTGATTAGTATTTTTCAAATAAGATTAGACCTTATGTCTCTATGATAATAGAATAAAAAAGTGTTTTTGGGTTCTTTCCTTTACACACCTTTTTTTTCTATAAATAGCCTCGTCATTTCTCATTATTTTAGGGCATTTATTAAGAAAACTTTGCAAATCATTTCTAAGTTTAAAGCTTTGTTTTCAAATGTTTGCAAAATCGTTTTAAGTCTTAAACCCTTCACTCGTTTTTCAAAAGAGCTGTAAAATCTCCATATATTAGTTAGCTGCATGTCATTTAAGTTTGTTCCATGATCTCGTGTTTAAGTCTTAATTGTGTTCTCCATGTTCATTAAAGTGAACGATTGAGATTCAAGTCTCTGTAAACCTGTGAGAGTGAACACATAAACTCTTGAAGCAGAGTTGCTTTAAGTTTGAGTTCCACCGGGACTGGTTGGCGACTTATTTTCATTGTAAGGGTTCAGTAAGTTTGAGTAAATTTCTAAACAAACAATAAAATAACAGTGAACATGGTCTTCGGAGTAGAAGCTGAATCAATTTAAAAACATCGTCTTGTTTGTTTATTTACTTTCACGTTTGTTCTCCTTATTTACTTATTGCATATCTTGCTGCCATGTCTGTGTCACAGTCTCTCATACTGTGACTCAGACCTATTGTTACTTACATGTGATGTGACACCCTCAAATTTGCGAAAAGAAAAAAAATAATTTAAACTAGATAAAAGATGAAAATACAATACAAAGGTGTCATAAAATAAAAAGGGTCATACAAAAGGAAAATAATATTATACATAAAAATTATACAAGACGGGAGACATATCTCCCGTATAAATACGGAAATAAAAGAGTATATAATAATATACAATCTAAGAACCGAATATAGGTCCAAGGTAAATACTTCGCTCGCTAGCTCGTCAATGTACCCCAAATATGCATCACCACCTGTTCGACCGCATTAAATATAAACACGGAAGCCACAGTCAGTGGGGAGTAGCTCCGAGTTCTCCCAGCCACGAAATGTCGAGTTTAATGAAACATGAATAACATAAAAGCAATGTATATGGAAAATACAAAACTTAAACATATATGATATGCTTTTCATGTTATGAAACAGATAACTAACAAATAACCTAGCATGTGAAAGCTATCATGTGAAACCGATAATAAACTATAACTCGAGGTAGGGAAGCTGTATGCTAGCTCAGAGGTTCCTCTCAGAAACATGGCCGTGATACACTCAAACCCTAATCAACACGTAATCATGTGAATCAGTTAACAATCGGTAATCCAAACTCTATCAATCCTAGCCGGCTTGCATCTCACCTTCTAGAACTCATAGAATCATCCAAACATGAAAGACCAATACTTCTACAAACAGGCATAAGTTCCTAGTACCGTCAATAGAAGACTTCTGTAACTCGAGGCTATACCACAAGGTAGGAAAACATCCTAGTCCTAGACTGATCAGACCTAGCGACAACAGCTATTCCATTCCCCGTCCCATGACATAACCGTCTATGAGAAACTCTACTAGGCGACCCCCTAAGCAGAGATGGCTAGTACTTAAGCTGGCTCCCTTCCAAAAGCGGAACTCTTAGGATGCCATGCCCCGACTTGGAGATAAGCCCCCCAGGCCGTGACACAAAAGCTATCGACGGTGAACATATACTCGTTAAAGACAGTACTTGCCTATCTATGTCATGGTCCAAGATACTCATTTAGAATTAGAATGGTCCAGACGCCATATATTCATAATTCTCTATGGGTACTTAGTCAACACGACATATATCATAAAATCAAACAGTCACGGAAAGAACTTCCTATCATGTGACTAATTGCATATAAATAATAATCAAATATCATATCGCCTCATATCTACTAAGGCTAATTCATTAATTAAATACAACCTTACTTGAAGACAAATCCCCACCCCGAGTCCCGCGACGGGTCATCAGTCAAAACGGGGCTGACTAGATCTTAGTTTGACCAAACCCGTTTGGTCAAACCGGCTAGAAACAGAGTCTTTACCACATAGACTTAGACATAAAAATCCACATATTCATTACATGTCATTTTAAAACTTCTAACATGTGAATTATTAAATCTTTATTAAAAACCCGCTTGACTTAAAGGATATTAAATTAAACTACGATCTCGTCTTATAATTTCTAACATGTGAGAAATAATAATTTAATGAAAAACCTTTTAATTAAATATTTTACTTATTAATATTTCTCGCTTGCTAATTATTACAAAACGCGATAAAATAACAATAACTCAAAAACCGTCACAAGACCAAAGAGGAAATTCATGGGCTGACTTGGGCCACATTTGACACGGCCTGGGCTGGGCCCACGGGCCTGGTTTGGGCTGTTTTGGTTTTTTATCGATTTTACTAAAAACCGTTTCCTAATATTTCCCGCATGCTTTAACATATTTAAAACCCGTCAAAACAACAACCAAACAATCAAACATCGACACAACTCAAAGACCAAAACCCGGACCAACCCAGACCGGGCTGGACCGGTCCGAACCAGGCTGAACCGGGCCTGAACCGGCCGATTCTCAGCCACCACACCCGGCCACTTTACACGGCCAAGACCACCACCACTCCAAATTAATTCTAACATGATTTTAATTAACAACATCCATTTTTAACAACCAATTCAACCATTATTCATACAAAAATCATGGTTATAAATAAATCATACAAATATGTCAAGAACACTAACATATTAAAAATTCCATACAACATATAAATCATACTACTTATCATGTTACTACTAAAAATCATAAGTAACAATAACATGAACAAAAACGAAAGATGAACCAAAAACAAAAGAAACAAAAGCTATGTAACATATATTCGTCGAGTAACTCGGAATCGTTACCTTAGCTAGCAAAATCAAGTAGCACCAAAATAAGAAGAACTAAGAAAATAAGAAACCCGTCTTCTAATCTTCACCCAAAATATACGAGTCACCAACTCGCTTCACATCTTCCCTTATAAGGGAAATGCAAGAATAACATTATTATGAATTAAACTTGTTTTCATAATTAAAGTGTTGAAACGATTTTTACGGCATTGAAAATAAACCTACTTTGAAGATGGAGAGCGAAGAGAGATTCTAGAAAATATAAGAAGAAGCAAGGGGAACAGAGAGAAGAAAAATTGATGTGAAAGGGGGAGGCACAAGGGATGGGAGGTTGAGAAGAGGTGAAAGGTGGGGGAAAAGAGGGTTGAGAGGAAAAGGAGTAACAGAGGTAGAAGATAGTTAGGACGGATTTAATTCAGAAATGAAGGTTTTATGATGATTTTGCTCAAGAACGACGAAGAACAAATGAAGAACGACGAAGAACGAATGAAAAACGATGAAGAACGATTAATTAGATCTTAATTTGATTGATTGTAAAATGAAAAGTTGTTGGTGAGTAATGTTGGGGTGAGTGCCGTGTAATATAGAGGAAATAATGAGGGTCGGGTTTTGAAATTGTTGTTACGGGATTGACTCGGGTTTAATAATTATATTACGGTAATTAATTAGATATTATTCGGTTTTATAATAGTTTAATGAAATATCTAGATATTAATTAGATATTATGTGATTGTAAACAAAAGAAAAGAAAATATCTAGCTTAAGAGAGGAGAAAGAGACGTGAGAAACAAAGAGAAATCGGGTCTGTTTTTAAGCGATTGCGGAATTTAAGTTGACAGACCGATAAAGTTACAAATATCTTAGATATTATTATTAGTTTAATCATATTAATGAAAAGATCTAACATGAGTGGAAAATAGGTGACATGGGGCGTGTGACTCATGCAAGAGTCGGGTTCCGGGTTTGTTTCGGGACTTAAGTTGACTCGCGAATAGTTAAATGACGTTTGGGGTTAAATCATAAAAGTTATTCTTTAATTCCGAATAAATTCAAAATAATTATATTAAATTATCATAAATTCTAATAAATCTTAATAAAAATAAATTAAATTTATTATTTTTCAAATAAAATTTCGGTCTTCAAAATTATAAGGCGAGTCGGAAAAAAGTCAACGAAAGTCAAAGTTGACTTAAAAGTCAAGAAAAGTCAAAGATGACTTAAAAGTCAAGAAAAGTTTATGACGACTTAAAAGTCAAGAAAAGTCAATGACGACTTTAAAAAGTCAAGAAAAGTCAAAGACGACTTAAAAGTCAAGAAAAGTCAAAGATGACTAAAAACGGGATTTTCATGAAATCTCTCAGAAATTCCAAATACGAACTCGGAATTTCAAAATACGACTCGAAACAATAAATTCCACTTTAAAACTTAAACAGGCTCAAAAGTATTCGTAAAATATTTTCACTAGAAAAATAGGGTACTTTTCGGGTTGTTACATGTGAACTTAAATTCAATTAAGTTTCTCAAATCTCGTACTTCATTGTTCTTGATGCTTTTGTTACCACATAACCAAGTTAAGGAGAAATTTTTAATAGTACACCTAATTCACCTCCTCCGCCGCTTAGGTGTTAATCGTTCTTAACTCTTCAATTGGTATCAGGGCCTCGTGCTCTTGATATTAGTTCATACCATCGAGTTGATCTTTTAGTTATGGACGATTCTAAACACATTAAGTATCCCATCTTCAAAGGAGAAAACTATGCTTGGTGGAAACATCGCATGGAGCACTATGTCAAAAGTGCAGACTATGGTGTTGGTTGATCTTTCAAAAGGCTCCTCTTTAAACTTTGGTCACTAATACCGATATTACTAGTACCCTAAAAAGTTAGGACAAATATGTTGAGGGTGATTATAGAAAGGTCGAGAAAAACTTTAAAGCCATGTCCATCCTTCAATATGGCATTGGTGAATAGGAGGTTAACTGAATATCTGGATGTACCACAGCCAAAGAAATTTGGGACACTCTAAGCCTTGCTTATGAGGGAACATCACAAGTTAAAAAGTATCGCGTTGACCTTCTCATGCAACAATATATATTAGATGTTAACATGATAAGATATGAGTCAGTCAATAGTTTGTCTTCACATTTTTCTAGTATTATCAATGACCTCAAGAATCTTAGAATAAACTTTGAATATGAAGACTTAGTTCATAAAATTCTTCTTAGATTAACTGAAAAATGGCAGCCGAAGGTTACGGCTATTGAGGAAGCTAAAGACTTGTCTACTGTCACCCTTAATGAACTAATGGGCTCGCTTATGGCTAATGAGCTAACCCTCATGAAGCGTTCTAGTGATAGCTTTAAAGGGAAAGGGCTCGCTCTTAATGCTATCTACAGTGATGAGGAGGATAGAGATGACGAGTTTGCAATGTTCACTAAAAACATTCTTGGAATGATTAATTGTCGTAACTTTAAGAGGTTTAGCAATAACACTAGTATGAGACATTTTCCAAAGAGAAAATCAAATTTCACTATTGGTTGCGTTAAATGTGGGGACAAGGATCACCAAATCAGAGAATGCCCAAAGTGGGATGACATAAAGTTTAAAGAAAAACGTCAGTGTGTCAAAAGTCAATGCAAAAGCAAAGTTATGTCGGCTATTTGGGGCATGTCTGATTCCGAGGAGGACGATGTCCTTGAGGATGAATTAGATGCCAAGTTGTGTCTTTCTTCTCATCTCAATAAAGATGTTCCAAAGTCATCAAAGAAAGAATCAATCAAATGTCTTATGGCTCACTCTGTTGATTCCGATTCAGATTTTGACAATGAGGTCAATGATCTCAATAAAAAGGTTTGATCTTTCTCCAAATACAAAGTTTGTCTTCTTTTAGACCAATTTATTAAATTGATAAGTGTTATGTCTAAAACAATAAGCTAGATGCTATGCAAATTGAAATACAGGACATAGCCGAGGAAAATATCAATTTAAAAGAGTGTCTAAATAAAGTTAAATAAGTTGGTTCATCATCTTGTCTCGAGAAAGAAATAAAAAAGCTTAAAAAACAAAATCTGATCTTAAGTAAAAAAGCTGAACTTCTACATGTCACAGATACATCCAATGTGTCATCTAAGTTTAACAAGGATATCGAGTCCCTCACTAAACATGTGTCCTCCTTAACCAAGGAACGAGACCAACTTCTAATTGATTTTGCAACATGTGAAAGTAAAAAAGGAGATCTTGTGCAGATTGCTAAAATGTTAAATGATGAGTCAAGTCATGTGAAAAGTGCTTCGGAAAATTGCCACGGTACCCCTGAAGTTTGACATTTTGCCAGAAATACCCAAAATTTTTACCTGAAAAACATTAAGTGGCCATAACTCGTGTTTAAAAACTCGGAAAATAAAGTTTTGTTTTCAAATCGTTCATCTTTCGGAGAGCTACGATTTGAAAAAAAAAAATTAGTCGTATTTGGATCTCGTAGCTATGAGTTTTTTAAGGTCAAAGTTTTTTTCACCGAACAAACTTTGAGTTCTGAACTCGCCAATTTGTTTTTTTTTTAAATCGTAGCTCTCTGAAAGATGAACGATTTGAAAAAAATCTTCATTTTCCGAGTTTGTAAACACGAGTTATGCCATTTAAAGTTTTTCAGGTAAAATATTTGGGTATTTCGAGCAAAGTGTCAAACCTTGGGAGTACCGTGAGAATTTTTTGAAAGTGCTTTAGAACATGCACAAAAATCAAACGATGACCTTCTTGCTCAAATTAAAATCTTACAAAAAGAATTAGCCGAGGCTAAAGTGTTTTATCAGAAGTGGGAAGGAAGTCATAATGTTTTAGAATTCCTTTTGAAACAATCACAAGAATACGAAAATTTGAGAAAAATACAGGACTTGGTTTCATGTGCAACATTAGCACTCATTGTTGCATTCAAAACCGAGACCCAAGCAAGACTGATTTTCGAAAAAGAAAATATGATGGCCTTCCAGAGTATATTATTTTTAACTGTTGTGGCAAGACGGGTCATGTGTTTAATGATTGTGAAAAGAGAAACCTTGACTTAGAAAAAAACACTAAGGTGACTAAAAAGGTTTGGAATAGGAAAGACTTGCTAAAACAAGAAAGTCTAAAGAAGGGACCCAAACTTATTTGGCTTCCTACACTAAATGTTTGATCTTTTATAGGTTAATAGTGATGGGCAGCAACACTTGGTACTTAGACAGTGGATGCTCTCGTCACATGACGGGAAATGAAACTTAATTCCTCTCACTAAACGCCTACGCTGGTGGCATGATGACTTTTGGTGGCAACAAAAGAGGTGAAATAATTGGTATTGAAAAGTTGGTAAGTCAAAGTCACTATGTGTCGACAAAGTGTTGCGTTTCAAAGGTTTGAAACACAATCTCTTAAGCATCTCACAACTATGTGATCGATGTAATATTGTTGAATTTCAGGCTAGCGAATAATGAAGAATTCTTGATGGCAAAACTAGAGAACTCGTTCTTGAAGGAAAACTTGTTAAAGACGTTTACATGACTAATCTATAATTGTCCGGTGAAACCCTATCATGCACGAGTATCCAAAAAAAGCTTTGCATAAACAATTAGGTCAAGTTTGTAACACCCCCACTTCCTAAGGAGCCTTCAGCAAGACCTTCCTAGGTAAACAAGGGTGCTACCTTCTCGGTTGCCCGAGGAAGTAAACATCATAAGACAATATCGAAACATACCTATACATATGAATTATATACTTTAGTCCTTATTACATAACGTTACAAACATAACTAAGTACAATCAACTTGTCTCATGGACTATAGACTCTGCAGCAGTAAACGTGGTCATCGACTCTTCGCATCCCAGCTATTCCCAAACCATCACGAACATAACCTGTAATCAATCTGCTCCCCATCCCCCAATGGATCATCACAGTTTCAACAGCATGTGGGGTCAGTACCAACATATGTCGACCAATGCACAAGAGAATCAAAGTCACAATAGAGAAAGAGAAATGGAGGGCCACCGCAGCGGTTACCTCAACAGCATCAAGTTACCATCCCTGACCTGCAAAACCACCAATTGATCCTAGGCCGCAGCCATGGGCATCGAAATTCCATCTCACCGCAGTGAGACACCCGGAACATTAATGTGAACATCCCCCTTGCAGCGGAAAAACTACGAGGGGCAAACTCGGGGTGTGATCCGTCTCCCGACGGACCACCAAAATAGTAACCAAGTAACCACTCCAAACTCCAATCCCAACTCCATCATCATCATCAATCAATCAAGTACAATATCACAATAACATCTTATCACAAAGATTAAAATACACAGTTACCGAGTAGGGAAAGCCTACCTTTAGCGTTCCTGCACATAGCCATCATCCGACGCAACACACACACACACGTACAATCATACAATTCCTCCATTTGAACTTACGAACAATAATACAACTTCTATCACAACTATAGTCACTAGTGTCAATAAAAAACTATGAGGGTGATACTTAGTTGATAAGGCTAGTTATCCTCTAAGGCGAGGCGGTCACACTTGCTGCTAGGCTCTCACGATGATTCCCCAGGTGGTAATCTCATAGGGTGGTAGGGTATGAGGACATAAGGAGGAATTAGGTTTAGGTTTAGAGAGAGAAAGAAATATTTTGTAGAAATAATGATTAACGTAAAAGCATCCTGATATATATAATTAACGCGACCTGATTCCGTCACATTCGACCGAGTAAAAGGGCACTCGGTCGAGTAAGCTTCACATGGTCGAGTGTCCTCAGCACTCGACCGAGTACGGTTTACTAGGTCGAGTACTTTCTCCTGAAGAGTACAGAATCTCTTAACACTTTCCTATAGATGGTCTCATAAGGTCATTTCTATATGGTCAAGGGTTGGTCAAAAGGTCTTTAAAATACCGGGTATTACCATTTTTCCTCCATAAAAGGAACTTCGTCCTCAAAGTTCTCCTTATCCTACAACAACAAATCAATACGCAAGTCACCGCAAGCTACAACTATTCACCACACACAACCTTTCGTCCGTCTCATATCGTCGCATGTCACTTAACATCCACCGGTGAACTCACATTATCAACATACTATCCATACAATACCAACACACGCATCAAATATCCGTCTACTATGCATATCAGCATACCAATATCCACGAATGTCTACTCACATAGTCACATATTTGCTTACAGTTATCCATATATACAATCCACATAGTTATAGTCGCCATTCAATTCCCACATAGTTTATTCATCCAATGTTTAAACGTTCGCCATATTCATTTTTATATTTCTATTTCCGAATATTACTCTTTTGGTGCAATTACACATTCGCGATGTTATCTACCCCTCTTAAAAGAATTTCGTTCCCGAAGTTAAATCTCTTCTTCGTGAACCGATTACACTTAATCGTCACATAGGTGATCAATCAAACGATGTAAATGATGGTAGTATTGCCGCGAGCACACACAAGTAGTCAAAACATAACATTTTACACAAGCAACCTTCATTGTATTTGATACAAAGACTCATATAACTCAAGTCCTACCCCCACTCGATGAACGTACGCATAAGGTTACCACACTAGTCTCTTCTGCCGTCAGGATAACTAACCACTATGGCAACACATAATCACATGTACTATTTTAATCATATAATGCCCATTATTTACCATTAATGCACAACTTATCTATGCGTACTTGTTACACTAGTACAAGTTCAATCATAGAAAACAAATTTAGGCTCTTGCTTGTCACATCTAGCAAGATATCGCTACCCATTTAAAAAGTTCATAATACTAGACAATTTCCATGCGTGCCATTAAACTTACGAAATTCACTGAAAAATGCATATTAACCAAGCAAAACCAATTTTGCAAATTCTTGAAGTCATACTCGGTCGAGTGATGCACACTCGGTCAAGTACGGAGTAATTGATCGAGTGGACTGCACTCGGTCAAGTTCAAAATTCTGTCCCAATACAACAGCTACTGACCTAGTCACACTTGATCAAGTGTTTTAGTGTACTCGATCGAGTAAGAGACACTCGGTCGAGTACCGCTTTCCACTCGGTCGAGTGTAACTGGCTGCTATAACGTCAACATTCTGCTCTCTTGTTAAATACACAACTAAACAATACTAATACTAATGTAATACCGAGTAGACTAAACTTAGTTCACGACGCGCCATGGCGTTCTCATCAAATAACTACTACCAGCATAAGTATCAAAACACGTCTTGGCTTTATGGCCAATTACACATCAAAATAAATTGTTCAAAATACTAACAAGTTCATAAAACAACAACTATAAGGAGGCATAATCATCAACTAAAATTAAGTCTCACCGATCCCAATCCTCATCCATGTCCTCATTGCCAGCTGCCCCAGAGGTACCCTCTCCATCACCATGGCCGGATGTACCCTCACCCCCGTCCCCTGCAGGAAACGACGTACCAAACTGAGCACCCCACAGCTTGGTATGATAACCATACCCATGGCCGATGGAGGTTCCCCGGTTCGCTCGGTTTACACCATAACGCTAAAAAACACCACTATCATCTGATCTCCAACACCTCTCCATCATGCTGGATATGCCAAGCTAGTCCCCACATTCCGGATGTCAGCCAGCTCCTGAAGGTTCCTCATCACTAGTGCATTTGGCAACCTCTTTGTCAGCTCGCTGACCTACATTCTGGGATCGTGCATCGTCGGGTAGTGCGGGTACTGGTAGTATAGCTAATACCGATTTCGTTCCTGGGAAGAACCAGCTGCTCTACTTTTTCCTCTTTCACCGTCCGAGCCTCTCTAACTGGTAAGGTCACCCTCTTCCGACGGGTAGTCACAATAGGCTCAGCCATCTCCTCTAAGAGCTAGTCAGGTATAAGGTAGGTCTGAGGGGGCTGATAAGTGATATTTTGTACTGATTTATCCCCCGTTTTAGCTCGATTTCTATACGATTTATGCACTTTGTTAAGTGATTAACGAGCTAATATTGCTATTCTAGTTGTTTTGCGTGTTTTGACTCGTTTTAAAGGAAATGAAGCGGTTTTGCCATATTTTCCTACTTTATGGAGCAAAGGCACTAGGATACGAGTTTTCAAGGAATTGATGATAGCCAGTTCACGATTTGATTACGATTCCGCTACATCCTTCCTCGAATGAACTCAATTTGGATCTTGGCTTTGAACTTTAAAAGGAAACCTCAACCCAAGTCAAGAGAAAGATCAGCCCAAGCCCAATTCCGTAGTGCATTGACCAAGACCAAGGCATAGGATTCCGTGCCTAAGATGAAAAGACGGAAAATCCATATTACACAAAAACCCGATCGGATTGCCCAATACCCGATCGGGTATTTCTGCAAGAGAACGTTACTTGGCTCTTCTTCAATCCGAGCTTAAATGAGTACATTAATGCTTTGACTAGGGTACGAATTTGGAGAGGGATCAGCAGCCATGCATCCCTATAAAAGCCAATGATCATCACACAACTTATTATCAACTTTTACAATAATCCAATTATCTATTATCATCTTTACATATCTTTTAGCACACTTTCTTACAAGTTTTTATAGTTTATTTCTTAGTATTTCTCTAGTGTTTTCATAGCTTTTGTTCTTGGATATTTGTTCTTACTTTCGTTCTTATATACTTATATTCCAATTCGGTAATTCTCTAATCTTAATTTACTTATGCAATTTTAATCAACATGAATTATAACCTCACTAGTATCATTCTCATAATATTGTTGTTATTAGGAAATCAAACTAAAATTAATCTAGTTAAAACCAAAGTATTGTTTAGCATGTCACATTATAATTTACCTGATCATATAATCCTTAAAATTGTTATTAGAATCATTGTTAATATAATCACCATAATCACTTTAGTATTTACATTCCATAGTTTAATTTCATACATCTTTTTCTTATTAATCTACTTAATCACATAATCATATAAATTAGATTAATTCTAATATTGTAAAATTATCATTGTGTAAATAAAATAAATAGAGTTGTAATATTTGAAATGATTTACGAGTTAAATGAATTAAAAGAAGAGTAGTTACCAATTGAACCATCTAAATTGTTTCTTCATTTGGTCGTGTCAAATTCTATAACTATGTTTAGTGGCCATAAACAATTGTTTGAATTAGTCATTTCTATCTTTATAACAAGAGTTGGGATAGGAATTAGGACTATCAATAGGGGTTTAGTGACTTAACCATGCTGAAAGGACGTTAGGACCCACTAAAAGGTCGGTACGAATCCGGAAGGAATATACCGCTACAAGGCCTAGACAATCATAGTAATTCTAATATTGGTATCTATGAGACTTTTAATTAGTTTTACATGTATTTCTGTTTCACTATATCAACTTGATTAGTTAGTTTACCTTACCGTTTTAGATAGTTTACATTATTGTTATCTAGTTAGTTTACTTTATCGTATTTCCATTTCCGTTCTTAGATAGTTTACTTTATTATTATTATCTAGTTTATTAGTTTAGTTAGTTAGGTTTTCAATATTGTCATTTAAATATCGTCTTTAGATAGAATTTAGTTGTTATTGTTCGGATCAGAGGGTTTCCCCGATCGGGTACGTGACAACCCGATCGGGTATGTCTTCTGTTCTGAGTTTTTTATTTGCAATTTACATATTTGTCATTTACATATCGTCATTTATATACTTGTCATTTTATTTTATGTTAATAGTTTAGACAACCATCTCAAGTGACTCGAATCTAAATGAAAACCAATCCATAGCAATTCATAAGTAACACGTACTCCCTAAGGATCGACACCCTACTTCCCTAATTACATTCCTTATGTTGTTTGCCTAAGTGCGGGTAATTATTTTTGTTTCGGGACCGCGACAGAACCGATCAAAAATTTGGCGCCGTTGCCGGGGAGCACGGTTTTGTTTATCTGTGTATTGTTGGTTTTTATTTCTCAATTCTACCATTTTCTAGGTGCAACCGTACCTAGTTCATTTCTAACTTTCTCTTTTGTGTTTTTCTTGTAGGTTGATAAAAATGGTACTAACAAGGGAAGATCCAAGGTACCGGGTTTTTGAGCTCGCCAGTGGGATCCTAAGGGTCCATTTGACTTTGATTGCTCTCATAGAGGGTAATCAATTTAGTGGAAAACCAAACGAAAACCCGTCACACCATCTTCAAACCTTTTGCGAACTTTGTCAAACCTTTATGAGGGAGGAAATCACCCAAAACGAGATTAGAAAAACACTTTTTCCTTTATCACTAAAGGGAGAAGCCAAATGGTGGTTCACCCATCGCTTAAAGGAAGCCACAAGACCTACGGAGTGGGAAGAGATTGTCATCGCTTTTCACCGTAGGTTCATAAGCAATTTGTCAAACCTATCAACTAAATCACAAAAATAAAGAGGGGAAGGTTCACAACCCAATGGGGGAGAGCGAAAGAAGAGTCGAGTGGAAACTTCAAATGAAGTTGACACTACAATTTCCTTAGCTTGTCCCAATCAATCCAACGAAACTACCCCAAAAAGCACTTCATATCGCCCCAAAGTTTTTCACCCATCTACGTCAATTACAACACCATGTGAACTTTGTGGTGGGATAGGGCATATACCTGAACGATGTGGGAACAAACTCACAACCTTAAACCCTTTCCACCCACGAGTTTATCAAGCCCAATCTGTTCATACACCACAATACTCATCTTTTCAAAACGGTTTAGTAAATGCCAAGTTGAGAGAAGTATGTCAAGCCCAAGAATCCATGTTTTCTGCCTTAGGCTCACTTACTTCAACCATCTTGTCTCTTCAAAAGAGAGTAGATGAGTTGACCCTATCAAGTTCTAGCCAAACGTCCCAAGAGAGTGAAGAACCATTGGTAGTCACAATCGGTGACAAACCTTTCGGAAATCCTTTTGGGAAGGGTGTGAACTCCATCAAGGAGGCATGATGAGATTGCCATGGGTGTTGGTAAAAAGGTAAATGTGGAAACTCAAGGACGAATCCAGCTACTAGGAGCTAAAATCCCTTCATAAGGCTTAAGGAGGGATAGAACAACATAGTCTAGCATGACTCAAAATGCGCTTGTCGGGAGGCAACCCGTCTTTTTCTTTTCTTTTTCTTTATGCATTTCTTTCTTTTATATATTAGACAATGATTTTTATTTTGGACTACTTTATTTGGACTCTATTTTTGGATTTTGTGTTGTAATAGTTAGGAACAATTTTTCATTTTTACTTGTTATTATGCATGTTTCGTATATAGTTTTTCGTACTTAGAATCGGAGGACCTATTGAGACAAGAAGGAGCTATCCTTTGCCCAAGTTGTCAAGATAACTAAGGTTCGTAAGTATGTGCAAGGACATAGCCCAAAGGTAAGAGCAAGTGGCAAAGAAAATAGAAACAAAAACCGGATCAGCGAACTTACCCGATCGGATCCATGCATACCCGATCGGGTATATTGTCTGTTTCGTGTTTTACTCTATTTTCTTCTATAAAACCCATTTGCTACCCTTTGCTTGCTGCCTTATACCCGTGTTTTTCAATTACAAAGCTCAAAGTTCTCTCAAAACCTTCAATTCTTAGTCTATTCTTGCAAAATTTGTTCCTATAGTTCATCAAGGGCAACTTCTAAACATCAACAAGTAAGTTATTTCTACTTTAGTTACTTCAATCTCTCTATATTTTTCAGAAATCCAACATAAACAAACCCTAACTCAAATTTGGGGGTTCTTGATTTTGATTGCAAAACTTGTTTAAATTGGATTTCTAATGATTCTTACATGCTATAGAGTGAATTCTAGTGATTAATTAGGATGATTACTTTGATTAGGGTGTTCATTTGCTAATTAGGATACTCATCCTTGCTATATGTTAACAACTTATGCTTAAGTGGTAGTGTTGCTTGAATTCATGCTTTATACTATGAACTTATGATCTTGTCATGTTAAGTTAGCATTAGTACCTTTAAGTAGTAGCCAAACTCATGATTTAAGTATATGTTGTTCATCTTAGTAACATATTGTTATGCTTAATGTCATCCATTTGTGCTCAAAATATAGCATGGCAATGTTTTACTAAGGTCACTATGCTTGAATTTGTGCTTAAAGGCTTAATATTCTATAACACTTATGATACCCACTTGTGTTTATGAATGAAGTGTTTTTAATACTAGTTATTTGTTGAAAATGGCACCTACACTAAGGAAATCAAAGAGGGCAAGAACCTCCACTCAGGGAGAGAGTAGTAGAGCACAAGAGGAAGATATTGAAATGCTTGAAGCTAATGAACAACCCGAAAATCAAGGGAATGCTATGCATGATCCTAGCTTCCCGGATGTAGAGTTTAGCTCACATAAGCAATGGCAAAAATGGTGCGTTCTTAAAAGCAAAGGTATGAGGGCTACCAAGTTCCTCAATGTTTCTTCTTTAAGGCATATGAAACTTCTTGAGCATGTTAAAGTGTTATTTAGGGGTCTAGGTATGAGTGCTAGCATGAACTTTAGCTATGAGACCTACCCTCGATTAACCCTTGAATTTTTGAGCTCTTTTGAGTTACATCGGTCTAGAAATAGAAACACTATGCCTCAAGTTCGGTTTCGCTTGTTTAATGATGATTATAATATGAACTTAGAGACTTTTGCTAGATATTTTGGTCTCACCACTGAAAACACTTTTACCTCACCTCCGGAAGGCTTTGATGTTAGCCTGCTTTGGAGTGCTATTTCGACTTACCCTGTCTCTCGTTGGGACCACATCCCACACCAACATATACCTCATCCCGCCATTAGAATCTGGCAAAGATTCATGGGATGGACCTTTTTGGGTCGTGCTGAACCTCATTTGGTGAGACGAGTAGAGTTAGAAATGTTAGGAGGATTTTTAAATGTGAATGGTGATGAACCATGGTCTATTAGTGTCCCGTATCATTTTGCTGTTCAGTTGACCAAAGCTATTAATCCCAAGAACACTGCCATTGTCTATGGAGGTCTTATTACTCACCTAGCTATGCGAGTTTGTGGCTTTAACCAAGCCACCACCGACCTTCAGGCATTGATTACACCTCCCACCGAGATGGGAAATGGGTTGGATTATGCTTACTTTGTTCAGCTCAACTGGTTTCGTGCTTCTCACCCCCATATGATTTGGAGGATTGCTGGCCGTGATTCGGTCAAGTTGACCGCCGAGTTAGAGCAAATTCCATTTCTTCGGCAGCGTCCTCAACTTCAAGAGGGTGAGGCTATCTTACCCCAACCCACTTACTACCTTCCTGTTGGGGATATTACCCCCATTGACCCCCCTGTTCAGCTTAGATCCAGCCGCCCTGAGGTTGGATCATCCTCTCAATCGACCCATGCTACGGGCGATGTAGCCGCCATGTTTGAAGCTTTAACCTTGTTCGTCAATAGAATTCAGTCCGACCAGCAGCTTGCTTTGCACCCCATATATGACCACTTTGCTAGGCAAGGTGTGATTAGACCCGAGGGCCCCCACCCGTCTTTTTATACTTGGCCCGAAGGGAGGTATGGTGCTACTTATGCTGCAGGTGTGCCGCGAACCGGACCGGATTAATGTGGAACCGACTATGGCGTCGAGAGGTTTTGAGGGTATGGAGGCGATTTTCCTGATCACCAAGTGGAGGAGTATCAGACCTTTGGAGCCAGCAACCCAACCGGGATCTTTCCTTCTCTTGGTAGTTATTATTCTGCAGACGATACCCACTATGCAGATGCTTCTGGATCCGCACCCGAGCCACCTCCTTCTGAGAGGAGAGGCCGTAGTTGGTGGCCTTTGGGATGAGATGATGAGCTCCCCTTGTTAATATTAGCTTGGGGGAGGCTAGACATTTTGTAAGAATTTTCTTTCTTTCCGTTCTTTCTTTTGCATGTTTCTTTTTATTTTAGCCCTTTTCCCATTATAATTTCATATCGTTTTTCTGTTCCATGTGCTATCAACCGTCTTTCGGTTTGTTTCTATTATAATTGCCTGCACATTGAGGACAATGTGAAGTTTTAGCTTGGGGGAGGATTTGCATTTAGGAACTGCATTTAGGATTGCATTTGGATTTTTAGTTTTCTTTTTAGTTTCTTTTCTTTTAATTTTCTTAGTTTCTTTTTAGTTTATAAAAAAAAAATCGAAAAACTCAAAATCACAAAAAGAAAAGATCATTTCCATCTTATATTTCTCATTTGATAGTTTTTTATAAGCTGATGTTTCGTTATATTATGAGGAATTAAGCATTCATGGGGATGTCTTGTACACAGTAGGTAGGAAATTGCATTTGGACTTAATTAAGCTTGATCTTGACTTTGGCAAGCTACTCATATTGTAAGGTAGAGCCTCCAGTGGTCGGTACATCTGAACCCGATCCCAGTTTAAGAGTGAGTAGTTTCTCCTTATAGTCTGTGTTACATCAAAACGCATAAGTATGGTTTTTATTCCATTTTCTATAAGTATTACTGTCATGATCTACATTTTGAAGCCATTCAATCTCTTATTCACCTTTCGCAAAAACACCCTTCTTCCTAGCTACATTATAATATTGCCTACCCTTGTTGAGCTAGTAACAACCTATATGTGTAGGGGTGTTCTATGCTTTTGCGATGTTCTGATAATGCCACCATTTGGTGTGAAATTGTCTCGGGATTACTGATTCCCGGGTTTTGATGTGAAAGAGAAAAAGAAAAAAAAAGAGCTTTGAAAGAATGATGAAAAATGAAAAATGAAATTGAAAGCTCAAAAGAAAAAAAAAAAGAAAAAGAAAAGAGAAAAAACGCTTCCATGAAATGAAAAGAAAGAAAATTATGGGAAGTCGTAATTTGGTTTGTCATGTTTAATAAGCCAATATGCTGCTTTTGGCTTTGACTTTTGTTGATGGGAATTGGTATGATTTGGATTGAGTATCCACTACACATTTGGTTATTACTAGCTTGACTTTAAGCTCCACATGACCAAAATCGTTTGTCCACTTTCTTACCCAAATTTCCCAAGCCTCTTCTTTACTTTTCTAGTGCTTCTTACATTATAATTTGATCATGATTAGTTTTACTTAATGGTTTTGGATTGTCTACCATACTAGACTGCGGGCACATTCTTATAAGTTGTAGATAGGTGAGTGTCACTTCAAATTTGAACCAATATTTCCTATTTTACAAAAATTTGAGTGAAGAGTGCACCGTGAGAGTCCATTGTCAGAAAGATCATGCAAGAGCTGAAAAGGTCCAAAGAATATTTTCTATGCTGCGCCGTTATGTAAATCTCAACCATGATTAGCAGTTTTCCTTCGCCCTTGTTGATGCGGGCTTATGATTCATCTACTTATTAAGAGCTTACTTTTGGAGATTTGTATGATAGATTGATCATTGTTAGCTACCCTTGTCCTAGTTATGATTGTTATGATTGCTTGAGGACAAGCAAGGGTTTAGCTTGGGGGAGTTTGATAAGTGATATTTTGTACGGATTTATCCCCCGTTTTAGCTCGATTTCTATACGATTTATGCACTTTGTTAAGTGATTAACGAGCTAATATTGCTATTCTAGTTGTTTTGCGTGTTTGACTCGTTTTATAGGAAATGAAGCGGTTTTGCCATATTTTCCTACTTTATGGAGCAAAGGCACTAGGATACGAGTTTTCAAGGAATTGATGATAGCCAGTTCACGATTTGATTACGATTCCGCTACATCCTTCCTCGAATGATGTGACACCCTCAAATTTGCGGAAAGAAAAAAAATTATTAAAATACATAATGAAGGTGTCTGAAATAAAAAGGGTCATTACAATACGGAATAATATTCTACAAAAGAAATATACAAGACGGGAGACATATCTCCCGTATAAATAAGGAAATGAAAGAGTGTATAATAATATACAATCTAAGAACCGAATATAGGTCCAAGGTAATACTTCGCTCGCTAGCTCGTCAATGTACCCAATGTATGCATCACCACCTGTTCGACCGCATTAAATATAAACACGGAAGCCACAGTCAGTGGGGAGTAACTCCGAGTCCTCCCAGCCACGAAATGTCGAGTTTAATAAAACATGAATAACATAAAAGCAAGGTATATGGAAAATACAAAACCTTAACATGTATGATATGCTTTTCATGTTATGAAAACAGATAACTAACAAATAACCTAGCATGTGAAAGCTATCATGTGAAACCGATAATAAACTATAACTCGAGGTAGGGAAGCTGGTATGCTAGCTCAGAGGTTCCTCTCAGAAACATGGCCATGATACACTCAAACCCTAATCAACACGTAATCATGTGAATCAGTTAACAATAGTTAATCCAAACTCTATCAATCCTAGCCGGCTTGCATCT
>JAIUZE010010442.1:0-19999 GCA_022085475.1 Heliosperma pusillum
AGATATACAAGACGGGAGACATATCTCCCGTTATAAATACGGAAATAAAAAGAGGGTATAATAATATACAATCTAAGAACCGACTATAGGTCCAAGGTAAATACTTCGCTCGCTAGCTCGTCAATGTACCCCAAATATGCATCACCACCTGTTCGACCGCATTAAATATAAACACGGAAGCCACAGTCAGTAGGGAGTAACTCCGAGTTCTCCCAGCCACGAAATGTCGAGTTTAATAAAACATGAATAACATAAAAGCAATGTATATTAAAAATACAAAACTTTAACATATATGATATGCTTCTCATGTTATGAAACAATTAACTAACATATAACCTATCATGTGAAAGCTATCATGTGAATCTGATAATAAACTATAACACGAGGTAGGGAAGCTGGTATGCTAGCTCAGAGGTTACCGTTAACATGGCCATGATACACTCAAACCCTAATCAACACGTAATAATCATGTGAATCAGTTAACAATCCGTAATCCAAACTCTATCAATCTTAGCCGGCTTGCATCTCACCTTCTAAAACTCATAGAATCATACAAACATGAAAGACCAATCCGTCTAGAAACAGGCATAAGTTCTTAGGACAGTCGATAGAAGACTTCTGTAACTCGAGTCTATACCACAAGGTAGGATATAATTAAATATTTAGGCTCAGCGGTCACGCTAATGACATGGCCAAAATACCAAGCACACATCTGGGCTCAGCGGTTACCTTTAAAACATGGCCCAGATCCAAAGCACATATCTTAGCTCAGAGGTTACCCTAATAACATGGCAAGATACAACTCTACCCTAATCCTAGACTGCGCAGACCCAGAGAAGTGCGGAAAAACATCGCACCCAAGACTCATCACATGAGTACCCCTAAGGAGATCCACCAAAGGGTTGGCTGGTACTTAAACTGGCTCCATTCCCCAAAGTGGAAGCAATGGCAGCCATACCCCGACTTGGATATAAACCCACCCAAGCCGAGACACAAAAGCTATCAAGCGTGCAACTCCATATGCTCGTTAAAGATAGTACGGCCTATCAATGTCATGGTCCAAGCTACTCATTTAGAATTAGAATGGTCAAGACGCCATATACTCATAATTCTCTATGGGTACTTAGTCAACACGACACATATCATACAATCAAACAGTCACGGGAAAAATTCCTATCATGTGACTAATTGCATAAAAATCATATTCAAACATCATATCGCCTCATATCTACTAAGGCTCATTCATTCATTCATTAATTAAAACCTTACCTGAAGACAAATCCCCGACCCGAGTCCCGCGACGGGTCATCAGTCAAAACGGGGCTGACTAGATCTTAGTTTGACCAAACCCGTTTGGCCAAACCGGCTAGAAACAGAGTCTTAGCCATCGAGGCTTGAACATAAGAACATCATATTCATTTCATGTTATTTCATTCTATTTCTAACATGTGAATTATTAAAATCATACGAAAACCCGCTTGACTTAAAGGATCTCAAAATAAACTATAATCTCGTATTATAATTTCTAACATGTGAGAAATAATAATATATTGAAAACCTTTTAATTAAATAATTTATCTATTAAAATTTCCCACTTGCTAAATATTACAAAACACGATAAAATAACAATACTCAAAACCGTCACAAGTCCAAGGGGACCCACGGTTCATATTGGACCAATTTTGGTCATCTTTTCTAAAAACCGTTTCTTAATATTTCCCGCATGCTTAACATATTTAAAACCCGTCAAAACAACAACAAAACAATCAAACATCGACACAAAACCAACGGACCAATCCAGACCGGGCTGGACCGGCCTGAACCGGTCTGAACCAGGCCTGAACCGGCCGGTTTGGGCTGGTTTTTCCAGCCATCCTCCACGGTTCCAACATCAAACAAAACCCAATTTATTTCCAACATGATTTTTATTAACAACATCCATTTTTGAACATCCATTTCAACCATCATTCAAATATGTCAAGAATACTAACATATTAAAAATTCCATACAACATAAAAATCATCACTACTTATCATGCTACTACCAAAAACCATAAATCACCATAACATGAACAAAAATACAAGATGAACCAAAAACAAAAGAAACAAAGGCTATGTAACATTAAATCGTCGAGTAACTCGGAATCGTTACCTTTGCTAGCAAAATCAATTAGCACCAAAATAAGAAGTATAAAATAAGAAACCCGTCTTCAAATCTTCTCCAAAAATATACGAGTCACCAAACTCGTCTTCAAAATCTTCCCTTATAAGAAATGACAAGAAAAACATTATTAGAATTTAAAACTTGATTTTCCATAATTAAAGTGTTGAAAACGATTTTGTCGGAATTGAAAATAAACCGTACTTGAAGATGGAGAGCGAAGAGGAGATTCTAGAAATATAAGTTAGGACGGATTTGAATAAGAAATGAAGGTTTTATGATGATTTTGCTCAAGAACGACGAAGAACGACGAAGAACGATGAAGAACGATTAAAGAAAGTGTTAATTAGATCTTAATTTGATTTATTGTAAAATGAAAAGTTGTTAGTGAGTAAGTGTGAGAGGAGCCGTGTACATATAGAAGAAATATGGAGTCGGGTTTTGAAATTGTTGTTACGGGATTGACTCGGGTTTAATAATTGTATTACGGTAATTAATTAGATATTATTCGGTTTTATAATAGTTTAATGAAATATCTAGATATTAATTAGATATTATGTTATTGTAAACAAAAGAAAGGAAAATATCTAGCTTAAGAGAGGAGAAAGAGACGTGAGAAAAGAAGAGAAATCGGGTCTGTTTTTAAGCGATTGCGGAATTTAAGTTGACAGACCGATAAAGTTACAAATATCTTAGATATTTTTATTAGTTTAATCATATTAATTAAAAGATCTAATATGAGTGGAAAAAAAGTGACATGGGGCGTGTGACTCATGTCAAAGTCGGGTTTCGGGACTTTAAGTTGACCCGGGAATAGTTAAATGATGTTCGGGGGGTTAAAACCGTTAAAAGTTATTTTAATTCCAAATAAATTCAAATAATGATATGAAATTTCAGAAATCCATACGAAAATGCGTCAATAAAAATAAATTAAAAATATTATTTTTTTAAAAATTTCGGTCTTCAAAATTACAAGGCGAGTCGGGAAAAAGTCAACGAAAGTCAAAGTTGACTTAAAAGTCAAGAAAAGTCAAAGATGACTTAAAAGTCAAGAAAAGTTTATGACGACTTAAAAGTCAAGAAAAGTAAATGACGACTTTAAAAAGTCAAGAAAAAGTCAAAGACGACTTAAAAGTCAAGAAAAGTCAAAGATGAATAAAAACGGGATTTTCATGAAATCTCTCAGAAATTCCAAATACGAACTCGGAATTTCAAAATACGACTCGAAACAATAAATTCTATTTTAAAAAACTTAACCTTGCTGAAAAGTATCCTTAAGAAATTTTACTAGAAAAATTGGGTACTTTTCGGGTTGTTACATTAGTCATCATGAATTATAATCTCACTAGTATCATTTTCATAATATTGTTGTTAATAGGAAATCAAACTAAAATTAATCTAGTTAAAACCAAAGTATTGTTTAGCATGTCACCTTATAATTTACCTAATCAAATAATCCTAAAAATTGTCATTAGAATCTTTGTTAACATAATCACCATAATCACTTTAGTATTTATATTTCATAGTTTAATTTCATACATCTTTTTCTTACTAATCTACTTCATCACATAATCATATAAATTAGATTAATTCTAATATTGTAAAATTATCATTGTGTAAATAAAATAAATAGAGTTGTAATGTTTGAAATGATTTACAAGTTAAATGAATTAAAAGAAGAGTAGTTACCAATTGAACCGTCTAAATTGTTTCTTCCTTTGCTCGTGTCAAATTCTATAACTTTGTTTAGTGGCCATAAGCAATTGTTTGTATTAGTCATTTCTATCTTTATAACGAGAGTTGGGATAGGAATTAGGACTACCAATAGGGGTTTAGTGACTTAACCATGCTGAAAGGACGTTAGGACCCACTAAAAGGTCGGTACGAATCCGGAAGGAATATACCGCTACAAGGCCTAAACAATGATAGTAATTCTAATGTTGGTATCTATGAGACTTTCAATTAATTTTACATGTATTTCTCTTCACTATATCAACTTGATTAGTTAGTTTACTTTACCGTTTTAGATAGTTTATTTTATTGTTGCTTAGTTAGTTTACTTTATCATTATTTAGATAGTTTATATTATTGTTATTTTCTGGTTTATTAGTTTGGTTAGATAGACTTTCAATATTGTCATTTAAATACCGTCTTTAGATAGAATTTAGTTGTTGATATTCAGATCAGAGGTTTCCCCGATCGGTTACGTGACAACCCGATCGGGTAAGTCTTCTGTTCTGGTTTTTTGTTTTGCAATTTACATATTTGTCATTTACATATCGTCATTTATATACTTGTCATTTTATTTTATGTTAATAGTTTAGACAAACAACTCAAGTGACTCGATTATAAATGGAAACCAATCCATAGCAATTCATAAGTAACACGTACTCCTTGAGGATCGACACCCTACTTCCCTAATTACATTCCTTATGTTGTTAGCCTAAGTCCGGGTAATTATTTTTGTTTCGGGACCGCGACAGAACCGATCACTAAGAATGATGTTTATATTCTTAATTGTTAAGACGAGGTTCAAGAGTAGGTTGGCACGAGTTTGGCACAAGGCAAGGGAAAAAGGCAAAACTATTTTGAATAGTAAAGTCAAAACCCAAGCAAGGTGTCGAACCCAAGTTTTGACGATTCTATTTTACAGTGTAGGACACAAGAAAAGAATCTGCCCCAAGTTTTCTATAGAGTTAGAAATTGGGTGTACTATTTTCACCCATAATATCTATATGATCGACATTTATTTTGCTAAATGCAATTTTTGGGTATTAGATACCCATTATGTTTTTCATCAATGTATTCAATACATGTAATAAATCGTGCGACGATTAACCATGATTAAATGTCGACCTACAAGAGAAATATAACTAGTATAGTTTTATTTCTATAAAGACATATAAAAGTTATAATATGATCAATCTAGTTTTGGATTTAGAGGTATACTTAATAAACGTTATTATGTTCATGACCTCTAAATAAAGAATATAGTATCCACTTAAGTGTACGACACAAGTGTTTCACTTTTGTGAATGGAACAAGCGTTGTATTTATTTATGCCTTTACTTGGTCCATGGTTACCCCATATCAATCAAAGATAATTATATTCTTGACCTAAACTAGAAATTACTTGTCATATAGATTGAAAAAAGGCTCACAATTGGTGACCCTAATCTAATCTTAATTCTGGATTATGTAGCACTTAAGACGCTAGTACTAAACCATCTGATTTTGAATCTTATGGTGCGTGCGAATCTTGTATTCAAGGCAAGATGATTCGTGCCCTTTTGTTAAAAAGGAAATCGAACTAGTAAGTTATTGGCCCCATTACATAAGAATATGTGTAGTCCAATAACAAATACAACCAGAGATGGTAATGATTACTTCCCTTTATATACCGACAATTTAAGTAGATATTATGTTTGATTCTACTTAATGAGGTGCTAAGAGAAATCTTTGAAAAGTTCAAAGAGCTTCAATGAGAATTAGTTAACCACTAAGAGTATTAGATCAAGGACTTACGACTAAATCGTAACTATAAATATCTTAGTATTGACTTTGATTTTCACCAAAAGTATTGTGAAATAGTTTCACGAGTTAACTTCTCTAACACACATTATGAGATAAGGCGTTGTTGAATAGAGAAACAGAACCTTATACGATATGGTTTTGTCTTTGTCCAGTCAAAATGAGCCATTTGACTTACCTTGGGATCTTATTATTTTTGTCTGCTATTTCTTTTCCCAACATATTAAAGCACATTTTTTTTAACAGTCTGATTTCATTCCATATACGATATGGTTAGGTAGCGTACTTAATTTATAAGTTATTTGAAGGAAACAAGTGCTCAATAATCTTACATTGACCACGAGAACAAAGCGTTTGTGACTCGTGATGCTGTCTTTCAATAAAAATACGATTATTTCTTGATAAGACAGAGTGGGAGAAAATGTTTCAAGAGCCACAAACTGAGCATATGGTCCGGAAAAGGTTTTCCTCATTGCTTGTTCAGTAGTTGTTTCTTCGGAACATAAGAGGTCAGGTGGAATTTTATCACTTCTTTATAGAGATGAATTCTAATCTGTGACTTATAAAAGACTGTTTCTAGTCCTAACTTCTTGCTATGGCTTAGAGTCATGTGATTCGTAATGGACTCCATGCATGATGGTCAGGTATGTGACCTCTTCAATGTAAATTGATTTTTAAGATCGAAATTTGTATGGATGAACATTAAAATGTTTCAAAAGATAAATTAATAGGCAAAGAGTTTTGCACCAATCTTATTTCTTCGATCCATTCGAATATACTTAGCGATTACAGTATATCATAATAGTATGATGTGAACTGGATCTCAAGAACCACCTTCTTGAATACGATTCTAGAAGAGGTAGTATATTTTATATTCACCTGTGGGTTCGTAAATCCTAATTATCCTAAGTTAATTTGCAAGCTTAAGAGTATGTCTTAAGTAAGCACTAAAGAGTTGGAATTAGTGTATCAATCATGTTGTAAAATATTTCTCAATATCTCGAGCAATTATGTTTATACATGAAGTTTAGTGGGAGTAATGTGGTGTGCATCAGTCTTATATGTGGAGACATATTGATCATTTTAGATGATAGAATATTTTGGAGAAATAGAATACATCTTTTAGATATCTGGATTTATGAAGATAAATCTAAAAGGATACTAGCGTTGAGTCAAAATTCTTATATTGATAAGATCTATGACTAGTTCAAGGAAGTTGAACACATGATAAATTGATTCCTTTTTGCTTCCGCTGTGGGATCAATTATGTACGCTGTGATGTATACTCAATACGACATTTCGCATGCTTTGAGCATGACAAGTCGTTTGCAATCAAATCCAAGTGAGAGTCACTTGATAGCCATAAAGAACATTCTTAAGTACTTGCGAAGGACTAAAGATATGTTCCATATGTTTGGAGTTTATAGTGAGTTGTAAGAGTTTACACAGACTTCAGTTTCCAAACTGATCAAAGTGATTTGAAATCACGAACTGGCTGTGTTTTATAGAAGATTTATCTGTTGGAAGAGTTCCAAGCAGAAAACACTATTGGAAAGGTTCCAAGTAGGAGTGACATTTTCAAATATAAATGTCATGTATCCGCTGGAAGTGTTCCAGGCAGTTTATCATTGCGGATTTCACAACGGAAATGGAGTACATTGCATCATTTGATGATGCATATGAAAGTAGCTTGGATTCGACAGTATTGGAGGGACTAGAAATAGTTCCTATAGCTGTATATCCTATCCCATTATACTGGTAAAACAATGGGAGCTACCTTTAGGCCAAGAGTCCTAAGTCTAGAAAGTTTTATGTAATATGAGATTACGTAGACAAAGAGAAATAGCAATCAGAACGGTGGGAAAGATGTAAGTATTGCTAATCCATTAGCCATGCCTTTTGCAGGCTGAACATGATAGTCATGTCGTTTCAATGGGATTAAAATATGTACCTGAATTGCTAGAGATTATGAGATATGAAATTATTGATAACGTATCAATTTTTCCACATATTAGATAATCGCATTCATTGTTAGAGTTTCATTAAAAACTCCTTTATTTAGTTTGACTAAATTTTAATACTTTGTTTATCCGAATTGGTTGAAAGAAAGTTTGAACCCAATTCAAGTGAACAGGATGAACTTAGTGTTTTGTCCCTAGTCACTCATTTGAGGTGACGTCTCGAAGTGACTAGATTGTAAGTCGATCGATGGTTGGTTCAGCACCATGAGGTCATGGAGATGACTGGTCGTTTACATAGACAGACTGTTGAGACACTCTGTTGGGCAGTGACCATAATAGAGTCCCTTATCAAAATTGTTGAAGCCTTGTCGTGGCGGGGATTTCTATTTCATTCCTATGAGTCGATTCTTTAAACTGACGACCATTTAACTAAGTCGGCGTAGTTTCCGATTGACTTTGGTTTTTGTCCTAGGTCGTGCCGTGAAAGGAGGCCGATGGACATCTTCTGGGTCATGGTGATCTGCATCATACAGTGTAAGATAGGTCAACAGGAATTGTCCACCCACGTTGGGTATTAACATCTTCGGGCCACACGAGGAGTAGTAACTGGAAATGCGTGGCCGCGCTCGGAAGAGATCTCTGGTAGATTTTCCGGTCAGACAGTTACTCTCCCAGATCAAGAAAACCACTCTATTTATTATTTTCAATTGCAAGTGCGACCTGTAAGACACCTTGCGATGAGTGGGAGGATGTGACGCAAAAGAGACAAGAGAATCGGTAGCACACAACTTGTCGAGACAAGTGGGAGATATTGTTGGAGTAGGAGTCCTCCACAATAGTGTCGCTACATGCACAACTTGTATCGGACAAGTGGGAGATTGTTGGAGTAAGTGTCCTCCACAATAGTGCATTTATTTAATAAATCTCATTTGGAATATACGTGGCATGATTAGTATATTTTGATACTCCACGTCAGTTGATTAACGTAAATCGGTAACGCTTGTCTGACTAGAGTTTGACGTTATTGTCGTATGACGGCGGTAATCAACTGATCCCTTTAGGTCACACCTATAGGATGAGACCCAAATAGAATACTAATTATTTGTATACGATACATTTTAATTAGAGCATTACATATATTTGATATGTACGTTTAGTTACGAGAGTTATTTATTGGAAATTGAGTTGCGAACTCATTCCACTTAAGTTTATTAGTCAATTATACGATAACTGACTGAATAAATTTTACGTCTTATTTTAATACGATTGAATAAGATTTAATTTAGTGATTAATAGTTAATTCATTAAATTAGTTGAGGTTATGCATATACTTTGAGGTAGAGGTGATTAGTTAATTATATTAACAAGGAGTTGTAAAATAAACTAACTAGGCATTGTGGGACCCATTATATTTTGATATAATGATAAAATATCACTTAAAAGTTAAGTGTATTTTTTTTATTAATTTGAGTCATATTATTGTTATATGATCAAATTAACCCTTAATTATACAACATAATTAAGCATATGATTATAAGTATTTGTGGGACAAATATCAAAAATCAAAATGGACCACATGACACTATTGGGGGCCGAAATCATGTAGTGTATAACATGATGGTTGTTGTTTCTTGTATCACACTACAACATGTGATCATTTCATGTTTATGACACATGATCATATTCTTATTCACTCCTACACTCAACTATTTTGCATGAGATTATTTTAAGCAAAATAAGAGGCCACTAGGGCTCTCTTTTGGCCGGACCATGTGTCCTTAAATGGACAATATTGTTGTTCATTTTACTACACAAGTTCATTCTTATTTTGCATGCTTATCACTCTAAAATCCTCATCTCTCTAAAAACTCTCAAGCACTAATATTTTTCCTATTACTAGAGTAGTAATAAATCTAATATTAGTTCATATTATCACTTGTGTTTTCTAGTCAAAAACTAAGTGATTAGTTTGGGTTTAATCTTGGGTGCAACAAGAAGGAGACCTTCTACTTTGGAGGTTATTTTATGGAGGAGCATCCACTAAATACATGCGCAAGAACAATAAGAAGGAGTTCTTATTATGCCCCATATTGGCCGAAAATTTCCATTGTAAGGAAATTTCATCTTATCTTTATATTTATGCTTTTATATTTACATGCATGATAACTAGATCCTAAATCATTAAGTTAAAGTAATTTAATTAACTAATTAGAGGAGTCTAATTAGAGGTCTAGGACTTTTAGCTTAGACAATCGTAGTAATTCTAATATTGGTATCAATAAAGCTTTTAAATCATTTGACATGAATTTCTAATTCTCTATATCAATTTGATTAGATATTTTATTTTATTGTTGTTAAGTTAGTTTATTTTGACGTCATTTTATTACCGTTCTTAGATAGTTTATTTTATTGTCATTTGTTAGTTTATTAGTTTTCTATTATTTTAGTTAGGTAGCTTTTCAATATTGTTATTTTAATTATCTTTCTTAGTTAGATTTAATTATTGTCACTTTCCTTTCCGTCAAGTAGACTAGTTCATTTTTTCTTGCAATTTTATTATCGTCATCAGTTAGATTAGATTTATTTTTATCGCAATTTCCATACTTTTCATTTAAATATCATCATTGTATACTTGTAATTTTATTTCATGTTAGTAGTTTAGATAATCACCTCAAATAAATCGAACTTAAATAAAAATCACCCCATAACAATTCATAGTTAACACGTACTCCCTGAGGATCGATCCCTACTTCCCTAATTACATTCTTTATGTTGTTAGCCTATGTGTGGGTTATTATTTTTGTATCGGGACTGCGACACAACCGGTCAAATGTTGGCGCCGTTGCCGGGGAGCACGGTTTTGTTTATCTATGTATTGCTGATTTTTGTTTAAAATTTTACCATTTTTAGGTACAACTGTACCTTAAATCATTACTTACTTTCCTTTGTGTGTTTTTCTTTTAGGTTGACAAAAATGATGCGAACAAAAGAAGATCCTAGGTTCCGGGTTTTTTAACTTGCTAATGGGATCCTAAGGGTCCATAACACTCTAATTGCTCTCATTGAAGGTAACCAATTCAGTGGCGAGCCAAATGAAAACCCAGCCCACCATATCCAAACTTTTTGTGAGTTGTGTCAAACTTTTAAGAGGGAGGGGATCACCCAAAACCAAATCAAAGAAACTCTCTTTCCCTTATCACTAAAGAGAGAAGCCAAATGGTGGTTCACCCGTCGTCTAAAAGATGCCACAGAACCAATGGAGTGGGAAGAGATCGTCATAGCTTTCCATCGTAGGTTTAAACCTCAATCCACCATGTCAACCTTATCGAGTAATTCACGAAGAGAAAGTGGGGAAGGTTCCCAAAGTAATGGGGGAGAGCGAAAGAAAAGCCGAGTGGAAACCTCATGTGATGTTGACACTACCATTTCCTTAGCCTGTCCCGTTCCATCAAATGAAACCACCCCAGGAAGTACTTTATATCATCCAAGAGTTTTAAACCCGTTTACCTCACCAACAACCCCTTGTGAACTTTGTGGAGGAATAGGGCATGTACCTCAAAGATGTGGGAATAAACTCACACCATTAAACCCCTTTCACCCACAATTTCGCAAAGCCCAACCTACTAATGCACCCCATACCATTCCATGCTCATCTTTTCAAAATGGTCAAGTAATAGCAAAAGTAGATGCCATGTTGAGGGAAGTAATCCAAGCACAACACAACATGTCCTCACACTTCTTTTCTACCATAGGCTCACTCAAATCAACCATCATGTCTCTCCAAAAGAGAGTAAAAGAGTTAACCCCGTCAAGTTCAAGCCAAACCACCCAAGAGAGTGAAGACCCGTTAATAGTCACAATCGACATGATTGGTGACAAACCTTTTGATAATCCTTTTGGGACCCTATTGTCCTGTGTAGAAAGAATTGCACTTGTAATCCAGGAAAGAGTAAGGAGCCCATCTATAAGTTGCCCCACGAACTTTACAATAATCCTTCACTAGCCAAACCAACCCGAGCCCCTACACAAGAGGAGACATCCCGTCTCGAATCTTTGATCATGACTTTGATAAGAGCTCAAGGGAAGTTAGAAGAAAGAGTTGGTGAAGCAACGATGGCAAATGACAAAGCTTTTTCAAGGTTGGAGGCAAGGATTGGCAAGACATTTCAAGAAGAAGAAACAACCCAAGATTTTTTCAAGGGACCTCCCCTTGTAGAAGGGAAGGTTATCATTCCTACAAAGCTTAAAGATCCAGGTTGTTTTAATATTTCCTTCACATTGAGTCTTCATAAGGTTAGAAATGCATTATGTAATTTAGGGGCCGCTATTAGTGTCATGCCCTTTACCTTCTATCAAGACCATTGCCCAGTGCAAATGAAGATTACAAATACTAGCCTTCAATTGGTCGATGGAACTATGCATACTTAAGCGGGAATTGTGGAAGATGTCCCCATCCGGATTGGACACTTCCTTGTTCCCGTTGATTTTTATGTAATCTTTTCAAAGAAAGGTAAAGACAACTATATTATATTAGGAAGACCTTTCCTAAATACATTTGGGGCATGTATCGATGTGCAATGAGAGAGGATCACTTTTGAAATGGAGGGATCACGTGCTACTTTTGATAGGAAGGGGAATGTAATGAGTGTAGAAGATGGTGACCTCGAAGCATTCAAGGCTTCGGAAGTGTATTTGGATGAGATTGCCATGGGTGTTGACAAAGGTAAATGAAAGTTCAAGGACGAAATCAAGCTACAAAGAGCCCATGTCCCTTCGCAAGGCTTAAGGAGGGATAAAAATTCAAAGTCTAGCATGACTTAAAAATGCGCTTGTTGGGAGGCAACCTGTCTCTCTCTTTTTTACTTTCTCTTTTTATGCATTTCTTATTCCACTCGATAGACAACGTTTGATAATTTTGTTTTGGACTATTTCATTTGGACACTCTTTTTGGATTTTTGGGTTGTAATAGCTAGGAAACAATTTTCATTTTACTTGTTATTTACAATTTTAGAAATGCATGCTTAGTTCATAATTTTTCGTACTTGGAACTGGAGGACCTATTGAGATGAAAAGGAGCTACTCTTGGCCCATGTTGCCAATTCCATTAAGGTTAGTAAGCATGTTCAAGGCCATAGCCAAAAGGTAAGAGCAAGTAACAAAGAAAAAAAGAACAAAATCTGAATCATCAAACATACCTGATCGGATTCAGGTATACCCGATCGGGTAAGTGTTCTGTTTCGTGCTTTGTCCAATTTTCTTCTATAAAATCAACTTGCTACCTTTGCTTTGCTGCTATTATCCCGTGTTCTTTATCTTTAAAGCTCAAATCTCTCAAAAACCTTCATTTCTTAGTCATTTCTTGCAAAATTTGTCATCATAGTTCATCCAAGGCAACATCTAAGCACTATCAAGTAAGTTAATTCAACTTTAGTTACTTCACTCTCTCTATTTTTCAGAAATCCAACATGAACAAACCCTAAACCAAATTTGGGGGTTTTTGATTTTACTTGAAAAACTTGTTTAAATTGGATTTCTAATGCTTCTTACATGTTATAGAGTGAATGTTAGTGATTAATTAGCAAGCTTACTATGATTTGAATGCTCATATGCCAATTAGAATACTCATCTCTACTATATGATAAAAACTCATGCTTAATGGTAGTATAATGCTTGAATCCATGCTTTATACTTTGAACTTATGCTCTTATTGTGTTATTTTAGCATTAGTACCTTTAGGTAGTGCCCAAACTCAAGATTCAAGTGTAATGTTGCTTAAAATCATAGTGAAATATTGTTATGCTTAAAAACATCAACTTGTGCTCAAAAGTAGCATGATAATGTTTCACTTATGTAATTATGCTTGAATTTGTGCTTAAAAGCCTAGTATTCTAACACTTATGCTATCAATTTGTGTTTATGATGAAGTGTTCTAATACTAGTTTCTTGTAGCAAATGGCACCTAAACTAAGTCTTAGGAGATCAAAGAGGGCAAAAACTACCAACCAAGGGGAAAGTAGTAGAGCCCGTGAAGAGGACGTAGAAATGCTAGAAGCCGACGATCAAACCGGAAATCAAGGAGGACAATGTGCTATGCATGATCCCGATTTTCCCGATGTGGAGTTTAGTTCGACCAAGCAATGACAAAGTTGGTTTATTATCAAGAGCAAAGGTATGAGAGCTACCAAATTCCTTGATATTTCATCTTTAAAGCACATGGATCTTTATAAGCATGTCAAGGTATTATTTAGGGGTCTAGGAATGACTACTGGTATGAACTTTAATTATAAGACCTACCCCCAATTGACCCTTGAATTCTTGAGTTCATTTGAGTTGCAAAGATCTAGGCAAAAAGACTCTATTCCTCAAGTTCGGTTTCGATTGTTCAACAATGACTATAGTATGGACTTAGGGACCTTTGGTGACCAATTCGGTCTCACCCATAGGGATACTGTAACCTCACCTCCCGAGGGCTTTGATATTAGCCATGTTTGGAACACCATTTCTACTTATCTTGTCTCTCATTGGGACCATATCCCACACCAACACATCCATCATCCCGCCATTAGAATCTGGCAAAGATTCATGGGATGGAAATTCTTCGGTCGTGCTGAGCCACATTTGCTGAGACGAGTAGAGTTGGATATTTTACGAGGGTTCTTGAATGTAAATGGTGATGAACCGTGGTCGATTAGCATTCCTTACTATTTTGCTGTTCAATTGAATAAAGCCACTAATCCAAAGAACACTGGCATTGTTTATTGAGGCCATATCACTCGCCTTGCTACGCGATTTTGTGGTTTTAACCAAGCCACCACTGACCTCCAGGCATTGACTACACCTCCCACTGAGATGGGAAATGGGTTGGATTTTGATTATTTTGTGTAGCTTAATTGGTTTCGTGTCTCTCACCCCTATATGATCTGGAGGATAGCTGGCCGTGATTCGGTCAAGTTGACCAATGAGGTGAACCGGATTCCATTGCTTAGGCAGCGTCCTCGACTTCAGGAGGGTGAGGCCATCTTACCCCGTCCCACTTATTTTCCTCCTGTTGGGGATATTACCCCCGATGACCCCCCTGTTCAGATTAGATCCCTCCGCCCTGAGGTAGGATCATCCTCTCAATCGACCCATGCTACGGGCGACGTGACTGCCATGTTTCAAGCCTTGCCCATGTACATTGATAAAGTCCAGTCAGACCAGCAGCTTGCTCTGCATCCCATTTATGATCACTTTGCGAGGCAAGGTGTGATTAGACCTGAGGGCCCCCATCCGTCTTTCTATACTTGGCCCGAAGGGGGGTATGGTACAGCTTATGATGCAGGTGTGCATCAGACCGGACCTGATTACTGTGGTACTGACTATGGCGTCAAGAAATTTAGAGGATATGGAGGTGATTTTAGTGGTCACCAAGTAGATGAGTACCAGTCCTTTGGAGCCAGAAACAATACCGGGATCGTTGCTTCTAGTAGTAGTTATTATTCTGCAGATGATACCTACTACACAGATGCTTCTGGATCTGCATCCGAGCCGCCTCCTTCAGAGAGAAGAGGCCGTAGCTGGTGGTCTTTGAGATGAGATGATAACAAGCTCCCCTTGTTTATACTAGCTTGGGGGAGGCTAGACATTTTGTAAGCTTTTCTTTCTTTCTTTTATTTTTATCATTTTTAGTTTTCTTTTTAGTTCCTTTTCCCATTAGAATTCTATCTTGTTTCTCTGTTCTATGTGCTACCAACCGTTTCTCGGTTTGCTTCTATTATAATTGCATGCACATTGAGGACAATGTGAAGTTTTAGCTTGGGGGAGGATTTGCATTTAGGACTTACTGCATTTAGGATTGCATTTAGATTTTTACTTTTCTCATTAGCTTATTTTCTTCTAATTTTATTAGATTATTTTTAGTTTATTTTTTTCCTTGTTTGTTTTTATCATTTTGAAAATCTCAAAAAAAAAAAGATCAAAAAGACAAAAAGAAAAGATCATTTCCATCTTACATTTCTCAATTTATAGTTTTTATGAGCTGATGTTTCATTATGTTATGAGGAATTGTGCATTCATGAGGATGTCTTGTACACAGTAGGTAGAAAGTTGCATTTGGACTTAATTAAGCTTGATCTTGACTTTGGCAAGCTACTCATATTGTAAGGTAGAGCCTTCAGTGGTCGGTACATCTGAACCCGATCCCAGTTTAGGAGTGAGTAGTTTCTCCTTATAGTCTGTGTCACATCAAAATGCATAAGTATGGTTTTTATTCTATTTTCTATAAGTATTACTATCCTGATCTAGATTTTGAAGCCATTTACTCTTGTTCACATTTCGCATTGCCCAAAAACACCCTTCTTTCTAGCTACATTACATTATTGCCTACCCTTGTTAAGCTAGTAACTGGCTATATGTGTAGGGGTGTTCTGTACTTTTGCGATATTCTGATAATGCCACCATTTAGTGTGAATCTGCTGTCTCGGGATTGCTGATTCCCGTGTTTTTCAGTGAAAGAAAATTTGAAAAGAAAAAGAAAAAAAAAAAGAGCTTTGAAAAAAAAAATGAAAGAGAAAAAGCTCAAAAGAGAAAAGAAAAAAAAAAAAAAAAAACGCTTCCATGAATGAAAAGGAAAATAAAGAAAATTTTTGGGAAGTCGTAACTTGATTTGTCATGTTTAATAAGCCAATATGCTGCTTTTGGCTTTGACTATTGTTTATGGAAATTGGTATGATTTGGATTGAGTATCCACTACACATTTGGTTATTACTAGCTTGACTTAAAGCCTCACATGACCAAAATCGTTTGTCCACTTTCTTACCCAAATTTCCCAAGCCTCTTTTTTATTTCTCTTGACTTCTTACATTACATTTTGATCATGATTATTCTTACTTAATGAATTTGGATTGTCTACCATACTAGACTACGGGCACATTCTTATAAGTTGTAGATAGGAGAGTGTTACTTCAAATTTGAACCAATATTTCCTATTTCACAAAAATTTGAGTGAAGAGTGTATCGAAAGAGTCCAAAGTCAATAAGAATATGCAAAAGCTGAAAATGTCCAAAGAATATTTTCTATGTTGCACCGTTATGTAAATCTCAACCATGATTCGCACTTTCCTTTGCCCATGTTGTTTCGGGTTTATGATTCATCTACTTGTTAAGAGCTTATTTTTGAGATTTGGAAGATAGATTGATCATTGTTTGCTACCCGTGTCCTGGTTATGATTGTTATGTTTGCTTGAGGACAAGAAAGGGTTTAGCTTGGGGGAGTTTGATAAGCGATATTTTGTACTAATTTATCCCCCGTTTTAGCTCGATTTCTATATGATTTATGCACTTTGATAAGTGATTAACGAGCTAATATTACTATTCTAGTTGTTTTGCGTGCTTTGTTTTGTTTTATAGGAAATGAAGCGGTTTTGCTATATTTTCTTACTTTATGGAGCAAAGGCACTAGAATACAAGTTTACGAGGAACCGATGATAGCAATTTCATGATTGGATCACAACTCCCATTGCATCATTCCTCAAAATGGATTGGTCTTGACTTTTAACTTAGTCTCTCAATTTAAACACAAACCCAAGTCAACCAAAGCCTAGCCCAAGACCATTTCCGAGCTGCAAACTACCAAAACAAGGCATAGGATTTCGTGCCCAAAGAAGAAATTCTAAGAGACGAAAGAAGATCCATCAGGGTTACATACCCGATCGGATTTACCATATACCCGATCGGGTATGTGTGCTGTTGAACGCCTCTTGCCTCTTCTTCTCCCAAGCTTTAATGGGGATGTTTATTGCCTTGTGTAGGGTATGAATCCGGATGGAAAAGCTCAACCTTGCAGCCCTATAAAAGCCTAAGATCATCATCATCATTTAGGGGACAATTACATAACAACACATTACATTAGATTAGATTACATTACATTACATACCAATCATATTATCATCTCTTACATTTAGCAATTTACATACAAGTTAGATTATAGTTTATGGTTTTCTATGCAAGTTTAGACATCTTACTTCAAGCATTTTCTCTAGCACTCTCTACTGTTTTATCATTACATTTTGGTTGAAATTCATTCTCATTATTTTCTCTTACATCGTTGTACTTCCATTCCCGGTAATTCTCTATCTTTTGCTTTCATTATTTTCAATACCGTTATGTTTAATATATAATAGATTCTATCACTTTCATAAACCATGAATTATAATCTACTTAGCCTTCTTTTCATATTATCACTGTTGTTAGTAATCCCGCATAAAAGTAATTTAGTGAAAATTAAATCATCGTTTAATATGTCTCATTTTACTTCACCTAATCATATAATAATCATTGTAAATTTCATCATTAGAATAATAGCCAATTTAATATTGATCATGTAATCATTTTAATATCACTAATTCATAGTTTAATTTCCTACATGTTTTTCCTCTTAATTTATTTAATCACATAAATTAAATCTAGTAGTCTATGATTATCATTATGTAAATATAATAAATAAAATTGAAATATTGATATGATTTGTTAGTTAAAATGAATTTAAAGAAGAATCGATACCAATAGAACCGTCTAGTTTGTTTCTTCCTTTGGTTGTGTCAAATTCTATAACTTTGTTTAATGGCCATAAACAATTGTTTGTATTAGTCAATTTCCGTCTTAGAAACGAGAGTTGGGATGGGAATTAGGACTACCAGTAGGGGTTTAGTGACCTAACCAGGCTGAAAGGACGTTAGGACCCATTAAAAAGTCGGTACGAAACCGAGAGGTATATACCGCTACAAGGCTTAGACAATCGTAGTAATTCTAATATTGGTATCAATAAAGCTTTTAAATCATTTGACATGAATTTCTAATTCTCTATATCAATTTGATTAGATAGTTTATTTTATCGTTTCAGTTAGTTTATTTTACCGTCATTTTATTACCGTTCTTAGATAGTTTATTTTATTGTCATTTGTTAGTTTATTAGTTTTCTATTATTTTAGTTAGGTAGCTTTTCAATATTGTTATTTTAATTATCGTTCTTAGTTAGATTTAATTATTGTCACTTTCCTTTCCGCCAAGTAGACTAGTTCATTTTATCTTGCAATTTTATTATCGTCGTCAATTAGATTAGATTTATTTTTATCGTAATTTCCATACTTGTCATTTAAATATCGTCATTGTATACTTGTCTCTTTATTTCATGTTAGTAGTTTAGATAATCACCTCAAATAAATCAAACTTAAATAAAAATCACCCCATAGCAATTCATAGTTAACACGTACTCCCTGAGGATCGATCCCTACTTCCCTAATTACATTCTTTATGTTGTTAGCCTAAGTGTGGGTAATTATTTTTGTATCGGGACTGCGACACAACCGGTCATTAAACAATTATTGTTTCGTTTGCAGGCGTGGGTGTACTCCTAATTTCTAGGCTTCGCGCGCAAGAGGAGAAAGCTGAGGGCGTACCTAGTCGTGAGGGATTGGTTGATGTATCGTAGGAAGAGCCAGCGTTCTTCTTACAATATCTGTCGGAGGGGTGTGAATGACCTGCAGTTGGATCATGTAAGTATCTTGATTTCTTTTTTCTGTCTTTAGAAATGACCGTAAGAGCAACCCTTTTGCTTTTTAGAATTGATCGTAAGAATGACCTTCTTGTTTCTTTATCTTTTACTGGGTTCCTAGACCTTTGGGAGACTACCAGGATGCTCCGGCTTTGTGACAACCCTCGCGAATGCGGAAATATAAAACAAACAAGCATGTGAATTATATAGCGGAAATATGAGATTTTAAAAACCTTTTATACATGCAAGATAGATAAAACGAGGAGTGTCAAAATATTACAAACTAAGTGCGGAATACAACAAAGAGACGGAGTCTCTCAAAATGTTAGCAAAGAACAAGTGTTTAGCAAACTAGCTAAAATCGTCTAGAGGTTAATCATCCAGGGACTACGCCCGCTAGCTCACACCCGAACCCAAAATAGCATACTCAAAAAGCCATCCATGCAAGCAACCTGTTCATTCATGAAAAACATGAACGCCACAGTCAGTGGGGAGTAACTCCGGGTTCTCCCAGCCATATCACATTAAACGTACATAGAAGGAAATACAAAGTAGAGCATGCATATATAGATATACATTGTGGTGAGATACGATAAGAATAGATAGGCAATTCGATAAATAATGATAAGAGCATATGGAATACAAATCCGAATCCATCATGTTATTCAAAGACTCGGGAAGACACTCTTAGGCAACCGAATACGCTCACTAGGGCTTGCATCTCACCGTTAGCGGTATAAGATTGATAAGATTGAGACTCGACAGACCAACCAAGTCAAGTCATGCGATGATCACAATAAATACAACATATTATCTC
>JAIUZE010010443.1:0-14578 GCA_022085475.1 Heliosperma pusillum
ATATATATATATATATATAGAGGTGGTTTCAAATGAGTCCCCTTAGTATATTTGAGTCCTTGAGTCCTCATCCAAGCCCTTGGATTAGAAGGATCAAGGGCTGAGATTAAAACAAAATGGAAGGCTAGGATTGTGAGACACACACAATCAAATTCCTTCAAACCCTAATATAAATACCCTTCACTCACACATTTTCTCTCATTTTCACATATCCCACTCTCTCTCTACCTCCCTTATCTCTCATCAATCCTCTCAAAAAAAAAAAAAAAAAATCCCTCACCTACCATTTCCGGCCACCACCCCATTCATCCACCATTTCCGCCACCAGCCGCCCATATTCACCGGCCGCCACCCACACAGACGACCCCGAACCCTGCCGCCACCCACACCGACACTGCCGACCGCCACTCACTCTTCCACCGCCGGCGCCTGATCTCCCAAGCTTCCCCCACCACCACCTCCTTTCCTCCGCCCTGCTCCGCTCTCCTTGCGCCGCCCTGCGCCGCCTCTCCCTGCCGTCCTCCCCCTGCTGCGCCTCCCCATGCCGGTCCTCCCCCTGCTGCGCCTCCCCCTGCCACGCCTCCTCCGCCTCCCTCCTCTCTCATTCTAAATCTTTTTTTTTTTTCAGTTTTCAAAATGATGTTTTGTAGTCTTTTTTTTTGTTTTTAAAGTTTCTTGTGTTTTTTTTTTATATTTTACCTTTCGTTTATTGGGTGGTTTTTTATTTTTCTAATTTTTTATGCTATATGTTTAGATCTAATTTTTTTTAGATACATAAATTTAAATTTCTTATGTTTAGATCTCATTTTTTCTGTTTAAAGTTACAGAATAAATGATTAAAGTTACATTAGGTCTCGTTTTTTCTTAGTTTTAAGTTTTCGTTTTTTATTTTTTCAGATTTCTAATTTTTTTTTTTTTTAGATCTCATTTTTTTTATATATTTTTTATCCAGATTCTTTTTTTTAAAATATTTTTTATCCAGAATAAATATAATTTTTATATATTTTTCATTTTCACAATTATGTACTAAAGTTTCACAATTATGTACTAAAGTTTCACAATTATGTACTAAAGTTTCACCAGTATGTACTAAAGTTTCACCAGTATGTACTAAATTTTCACCAGTATGCACTAAAGTTTCACTAGTATTTAATTATGTACTAAAGTTTTACAATTATGTACTAAAGTTTCACAATTATGGACTAAAGTTTAACAATTATGGACTAAAGTTTCACTAGTATGTACTAAAGTTTCACTAGTATGTACTAAAGTTTCACTAGTATGTACTAAAGTTTAACTATTATGCACTAAAGTTTCACTATTATGCACTAAAGTTTCACTAGTATTTACTAAAGTTTCACTAGTATGTACTAAAGTTTCACTAGTATGTACTAAAGTTTCACTAGTATGCACTAAAGTTTCACTATTATGCACTAAAGTTTTTTCTATTATGTACTAAAGTTTCACTAGTATTTAATAAAGTTTCACTAGTATTTACTAAAGTTTCACTAGTATGTACTAAAGTTTCAATTATGGACTAAAATTGCACTGGACTAAAGTTATCACTGAAGTTACTTAATTAATGACTATAGTTACATTAGTATGGACTGAAGTTACACTAGAAAAGACTAAAGTTACATGAGTTACACTATAATTGACTAAAGTTACACAGTTTATAAATGAAGTTTCACTAATAAAGTTTAAAGTTACAAAAATAATGGTTGAAGTTACACTCTTAATGAATAAAGTTAACCTCATAAAAAGGCAAAAATCACATAAACTTATCTTAAAGTTACATAAATTCAAATTTATATATACTCGAAATCACATTTTATTTTGAAGTTACACAAATAATGGTTGAAGTTACAATTTTAATGACTAAAGTTACCCTCATAAAAAGGTAAAAATCACATAAAATTATCTTAAAGTTACATAAATTAAAATTTATATACTCGAAATCAAATTTTATTTTGAAGTTACACAAATAATGGTTGAAGTTACACTCTTAATGACTAAAGTTACCCTCATAAAAAGGTAAAAATCACATAAACTTATATTAAAGTTACATAAATTCAAATTTATATACTCGAAATCACATTTTAACTTAAA
This sequence comes from Heliosperma pusillum, assembly GCA_022085475.1. NCBI lineage: Eukaryota > Viridiplantae > Streptophyta > Magnoliopsida > Caryophyllales > Caryophyllaceae > Heliosperma > Heliosperma pusillum. Next base: position 2,110 of record JAIUZE010010443.1, read on the forward strand.
GTTACACAAATAATGGTTGAAGTTACACTCGTAATGTAAGTGAAAGTCATTAAAACCCACTCATTTTGTTCTAATCTTGTCCCTTTATTTTGTTCTAATCTTGTCCATTCATTTTTCTTTTAATCTTAGCCTTCCATCTTGTTCTAATCTTGTCCCTCCATCTCTTTCATCCAAAGGGCAAGATGAGGACTCATGGACTCAATTTTGAAGGTGGACTCATTATAACTTGACTATATATATATATATATATATATATATATATATATATATATATATATATATATATATAGAGGCTGAATCTGGTGAGGCTGTTAATTTTGGCGAGGCGGCCTGCCTCACCAAAATTCTTCAATGGACCGATTTCAGTTGTTCATTGGACTGAAAATATGGGTAATTTATAATATTTTTCATGTGGCCCAAATACTTCATCTCTCTAAAATAAAATAAACAAAACCCCAAATACTTTATTCTCTCACTCTCTCTGATTTACACAACTTAATTGAGCTTGGTCTTAATATTCATAGCTTGCACCTGATTTTGTGAATCTATAACCTGATTTTGTGAAACTAAGACTTTATTTTGTGAATCTAAGAGTTAAATTGTTGACTTTGAACGTACATTAGTTTTGACAAACTTCAATAATAATTGTAGATTATATTTTTCATCTATGTGGGATTCGAACCCACACCTTGCACAATAGTACAATGCTCTACCTTTTGAGCTAATAGATAATATATTGCAAATTTATATACGCATTAACAAATAACAAACTTATTAAAGCACCAGTAGATAGTTGATTAACTTTGTGAATCTTGAACTTTGTGTTTTGAGTCTATGACCTCATCTTATCTAGTTTCACAAAGTAAAGTCCAAGATTCACAAACCTTAGTTGTAGGATTCACAAAATAAAAGGCCAACTTTCTGAAAATCAATACCCATGTTCGCAACAGTTTTACAAAGTAAGGTCCTAAATTCACACCACAAAGTCCAAGATTCACAAATCTCAAGGGTATGACTTACAAAATGAAGGCCTACTTTCATAAAGGCAATTTATATGTTCACATCAGTTTCACGTAGTAAGGCCCTAGACTCACGCTACAAAGTCCAAGGTTCACAAACTTTATGGGTGGGATTCACAAAATAAAGACCTACTTTCACAACGTCAATTAATATGTTCAGAGCAGTTTCATAAAGTAAGTTCCTAGACTCGCACCACAAAGTAAAGGATTCACAAACCTTGTGGGTCAAATCAAGTGGGGCAAATAATTTGGTGAGGTCGTGAGGCTGCTGGACTCTAGTCTTGTGACGTGTCTCGATCTTGTGCATTTATTTTTGTGAACCATGTACCTTATCTTGTGACCGTTGAGAATCATGCACTTGATTTTTGGGAAACATTTGGACTTGATCTTGTGAAACTAGGACCTGATTTTGTGGATCTTGGATCTTGTTTTGTGAACCTTGGACCTGATTTCGTGAACCTTTGTTGAACTCATTACTCCGCATTTGTGTCACTCTCTAATGTGGCCTTTGCTGAACCCATTCCTCCCTCACCTGTAGGACACGTTATATATGAGTTTTAGGGTGAACCATGTGTTGCAAAACGTAAATATAATCACAAATAAAGCGTGAACTCTGAATTTGATTTTGTGAACCTGGGCCAGATTTTTGTGAAACCTAGACCTGATTTTTGGAACCTAGATCTTGTGAACCTTGGATATGATTTTTGTGAAGCTGACCGTGCTTTTTGTGAACCTTTGACACTTTAAGTAGTAAGGATAATAGCACCATGTGTATGCAATGATAAGAATGTGAATCAAATTACTGGAAGTGTTATACTATGCTAGTCTACCATTTGCAACTACATATTACATATCTCAATACAACCTCAACCCTTCTCGTGTATAAATCGAACGTTAGCTTTAACTACATCATGTAAAATGTAGGGTATTAAACTGACATTCTACTATCAAATACCTCACAGCTGTCAACATCATTATAATCCTCTTCAACACTCGTTTTGACCCATTATCAGCCACCTTTGGCTTTTACTGCAAGTGATAAGAGTTGGGGCAGCATCTTGTCCTAAGAACTCAGAGACTGCAAGAAAATAACTCACAAGCTTACACCAAACTAGCACAAAGACGATGCTTCTATTGACAGAACACATAAGCAAAGTGTTCAATCTTGAATTCGCTCGCGGAAAAATCCAGCGGCTGTATAAAGATCAACACTCAAAAGTTCATATCAATCTATTATATATCAACATTTTAATAACCGACAAAACATGATGATACCAAGTTGGAGGAGTACACCCAACCTATAGGAATGCACTGTTTTATTTAGTTAGTACATGCAAATAGTATACAAGTTAAACCCGAAATTTGGAATTGGTGTATCAAAATTACAGCGAAATCGAGTAATCGACCAAGTCATTGTTACACGTACGTATATGTAAGTGAGATCGCTTATATTAATAAGTAGATGGGAACGCAATCAAACAACAAATAAAATATTGGATGACATCAACACACCATAAACCATCATTAACAAAACATTGGTCAATGTTTATGGAGGAATGTAAGGGACCATCATAAAAAGACCAACATACTGTGATAAATTGCACATTAAAAGTTATCAATCAGCTAGCAAAGAACTTAATTACTAAAGATATCGATTTGATAATAAAAAGCTAAAAAGAATCTTAAAGAGTTATAAGAAAAGGGGGATGACTGTAACATGTAACCATGACTTCTTCTCTAATGTTCTCTTGTAAAATTTTCTAATCAAGAGTGTCTTTTTCGGTTGTTTGGGTAAGTGTAGATCATAGAGAAAAATTCTACAATATGAGATAAAGGAGCATTGAAGAACGAAATTAGAAAAATAATCAAAGAAAAGCATAGAAGCATAAGGGAGGGTGAGAGAGGGAGTAGAGTAATTTTACCACTTTCCTTAAAGTGGGAGAAATGAAGTGGGAAGATAAACAAAGCCGGAGGGAGTATGATTTACAAGATGTACTCGTGCTAAACAAGCAGACTAGGGTGACTTAGCCAATAGCAATATAAATAAAGGGAAGAAAGCATGTGTTAGCCAAAATCAGTTTCATGATACTGTTATAATTATATTTCTGTTACAAATGAATATCTTGCACCCTTAAGTAAACCTATAGCTCCTTCTATGTATGTGTAAAGAGTGGAAACATTCCCGTCTCTTTCTAACATTATTGTTTCCAAAATCAAAATTGTACAGAAAACAAAAATTTGCGTCTACAGTGACACAAGGAAAAGTCGTATGACACTATGAGATTTTTCATTCACACGTTACATTTATGTCAACACTTTAGAAACTCAATAAAATTCTATTGCAGGTACCTTGGACTTCTTTAGCCTGGACTTGTTATCAGCACACCAGACTAATTTGAAGAGCTTCAATTACACTTCTAGCTTCATAAAATACATCAATATCAACAAGATCCTGTAATTATAATCATATATCATATTCAACAACCAAACTGGTAACAGAAGCAGAGTTCTGCACACCAACTGTAAACGACAAAAAAAGTTTACAAAGCTGTAAGGCAGAATATCACAAAGATCAAGAAGAAGCTACATATTTCTGTGAACGAAATCTAACAAGAGTCAAGGAAACGACTTATCTGTCCTAAATGTTAGCCAAAGCATTCAGAAAAATTCTACAGTGACGAGGTATACCGAATTCTAATCCGATTAACATAGAAAAATCCAAATTTAAACAAAATCAACATCAAATGATCGTAATATTTGCATACTTTATGCATTCAAGCAATTTTTGTAGCAGTACAATTCACAAATTCATTCCTAATCAATATAATATACAAGATTTCTCAATAAATCACAATGCATTCAACATAAACCCTAAAATCAAAATAAAATTATCATAACTTATGAGAACTTCGAAGAAAGAGGAATTACACAAAAAAAATCAATCAAAATAACTGGATTCAAGAGATAATATGAACATTAAAAGAAATCAGTATACTTTTTTTAGATTAGCGGAGAAAAATACCTGAAAATTTTGCGAAATCGGAACTACGATAATGAAGAATGAAAGTACCTCAAACTCGAACTAGAATTGATAAATCAGCGTAGAAAACGATCGAAACCTATAGAACAAAAGCTCAACTCAGTACATAAACAAAATAAGCTCAACGCAGAACAAAATGCACAAATTAGTGAACATAAAATCGAAATCTAGATATAAAATACTAAAGGAAAGGAAGAAATCATTCAATTAACTGTAGAAAAAGAGCGCAAAATGCAAAAAAAAAATTGCTCAACGCTGTACATACTCGAATTAATTAATAGAATGAACAAAAGTGAACAATTAAATTAACAGGAAATCGATGAGTGTGAATTGAACAGTAGCTAATCACAATTAGGTTGAGATATCCTACCTAGATTGAAAAATAAGGAGCTCGCGATCGAAAATGGCAAGGAAAATGGAGGTTGTTTGCCATGAAAAAGGAGGAATAATGAGTTGAAGAAGAGAGAGAAAGAGTGGAAGAGAGTCTGGAAGAATAAATGAGAATAATGAGGGAAATGTCAGTAATTTAAATTAGTTTTGTTGGGGGATACGTGGTACAATCTGAAACATCCATATGTTTTAGATCCGACGGTTAGGATGGGTACAGCTGCCTCACCCTAAGAAGGGTGCCTCACATGATTCAATTCCTATATATATATATATATATATATATATATATATATATATATATATATATATATATAGGTCAGGATCCGGTGAGAACCACTAACATAATGAGAACCGTGAGAACCCTCACTAAATCTCCACCAAATCTTGTTTCGAAAGTTTTGTTGGATCATTTACCATTAATTTGGTTTATTCAAGCAAAATATTTGCAGTAACTAAACAAAATTTGTTGATTATATTAAAAAAAAATGAACTTAATGTACATAAATTCAATTTGTACACTAAAATTACTCTAAATGCGTGAAAACGAGCACTAGATGCACGAAAATTGCTACATGCATGAAAACAGTTACTAGGTGCATGAAAATAACGGGCTCTAGATGCATTAAAATAAGCACCAGGTGCATGAAAACTGTTAGATGCATGAAACTGACTACTAGGTGCATGAAAATTAATAAATCATATTTCACCTTAATTTCCGTCAGTAACATATATTTTTTTCGACCAAGATGTATGTTACCTAGCCATAAAATTCTACGCCGAACCCAAAAATGTCCTTATTTTTTAAAAATAAATTTCGTAAGGCGGAGTTCTCACGGTTCTCATTATCTAAGTGGTTCTCACCGGATCCCAATTCTATATATATATACATATATATATATATATATATATATATATATATATATATATATATTCCATTTTATTATGGTGTATGTATGGAGTATATCGTATATTTACTAATTAATATACGCATTATCATAAAAATGTATTTAATATCAAAGTAGAAAATAAAGCAGGCATGTGCAATTTGCACGAGCTTAAATTGCAATTTAAAATTAACTTTTGATAGTGTTTAAGAACTTTTTAGCATATAGTAAATACATTTTTTTTTACCATAAATAAAACTTTAGGTAATTTCTTATAAATGAGAATATTTTAGGAAATACTCCGTATTTGTAAAAAAAACTGTTAAATATCAATATTTCTAAAAGCAAATCCGTACAATTTTGCACGGGAGTTTGGATATTTTATTTCTTTTGTAAAATTCTAATAATATCAGTTTGTGTTGTTTAATAAAATAAAGTATTACCTACTCAAAATATTTCTTTTCAATCGGTCTCATAGCTTCATTATATTGGATAAATTTTAAAAAGAAAACAACTACAAAGTATGATCTGTAAATCGTATTAATAATCAATTACGAGCAATTACTTTATTAGGCTAGAAATTCTTTTTGTTCAAACACGAGTCTTGTAGGTGAAATTGTAAGTCTTTCACTAACCTATAATGTTACGACGACTACATTTTCTGCACCCCCTATGTTGAGTTCCTAGAATCGCCACTAGCTTAGTGAAACAACTCATTAAACCAGTGTGCATCATCCCGGGCTAAGGAACAAGCCAGTTGGGACTTGATCCTCAGACTTAGATTGACATATTTGCTCAATTAGAAATTCAAGCCTTAGAATACAACCATCAACCCAAGCTCTCTTTCTTTGCATCCAAATTGAATACCAAACAACATCAAAACAACAACTGAGTATTCTCTTCTTGAATTCGGTCCATCTCCTACTGTTAATCCACACCAAAGCATTAGTACCGGGTAAAGAAATACTACACTTAGCTGCCATACTTGTGAGCACACACGTCTTATAAATGCACTTTTGAAACAGACGTGTGTTTCTACAGTACACATCCAACAAAGATCATCATCACACAAGTTCAGTCGATATAACTTCTCCTTAACTTGAAGAACATGCCTATGAATCAGCAAAACAATAAAAGTATGCTTAGGAATGTTCAAAGAACTCCACACATATACTTATGCCAGGATACAACTTGCTGCTTTTGACTAAGCCATTTATACCCCTTATAAACTGTATCACCTAGGATTGCCCATCCATTATTAACAAGCATTTAGCTTATCTGTTTTGGTAAAAAATTACCTAAGTACGTTTTAGAAGATGGTTCAAAGTGGTCAACGGAAATAGCCCTAAATCGAGTGAAAAATGACGCAAAGAAAATAACAACGTAATAGAAATAAGCGTAATAGTAAATGAACACAAGAAATTGATGACGCCGAAACCCAAATCGGGAAAAATTGCGGGGGAAGTCGGAATCCCGCCAAATGATGCACTAAGTTTTGTTAATGGGGACGCGAATAGGAGCTAGATGAGGAATACAATATTTGAGAATGAATGCTAATGTAATTATGAAGCTTTTTGATAGAATAGAATAATGTGGGATGCCTTCCTTTCTTTGTTCCTTCTGTTTTTATAGCCCCTCCAAACCCTAATCTCCTCGTGCCGCTCCTCTAGAGATTTCCTCCTGAAGACCCTCAACTTCCCTATTTTCATGGGGTTTGTTGCTGACTAAGTCTTGTTCTTGCTGTTGATGAACTTAGCCAGTACGAATTGTTCCGCCTGTCAAATTCAGTTATCAGTGTGCTTCCTTCTTGTCCACTCAGAGCTTGCCACGTCATTTTCCTGGTATGTGGATAAAAATAACTCAAACAATTATTCCAAGAAATTACTATCCACTTGCTTCTTATGTAATGATGGTAATTTCTTCCTTTTAACAAGAGGTTGTCTTGTCGCACAACTAGACCTGGCAAACGGGTCAATCGGATCGGGTTCGGGTCGGGCCAGTTTGGGTCGGATTAGTTCGGGTCTATCGTAGATTTCAGGTTAATTCGGGTCGGGTCGGGTTATTTCGGGTTTCGGGTTTGTTTCGGGTTTGTTGTCGGGTCCGTTTCGGGTCAACCGGGTCGGGTAATTTCGGGTCGCGTCATTTTCGGGTCAATAAATAAGATACAAAGGGCCATTTTATGTCTTTTTGGTTCAATTAAAGCTATGTTTTGTCGGGTCATTTTCGGGTTGAGTGATTTTGAATCGGGTTATTTTCGGGTCGGGTCAGTTACGGGTCAAGAAAGATCGGGTCATGTTCGGGTCGGGTCGGGTCCAATCGGGTTTCGGGTCTTATTCGGGTGTTGTAGTTCGGGTTAATTTCGGGTCACGGGTCGGGTCATTCGGGTCGGGTCAATCGGGTCGGGTTGCTTTTGCCAGGTCTACGCACAACTCCCCTTTCAATGATTCCCATTCCCCATTAACCTCTTCAACTACCTCACTAACTCCCTTCTCTCAACCGCCTAATTTAATAAACTGCCCCAATTTCTCACTTTGTTCAACCGTCACCTCTTAACTTCTTCTTCTTCTCCTCTCTCTCTCTCTTCTCTCTCTTTCTCTCTCTCTCTCTCTCTCTCTCTCTCTCCCCATAAATGTAACACCCGGAAATGTACCCTATTTTTATAATGAAAATATTTTACGGATACTTTTCAGCGTATTTTAGTTTTATTTTAGAATTTAATGTTCCGAGTCGAATTTAGAATTTCCGAGTTCGTATTTGGAATTTCCGCGAGTTTTCAAGTAAAACCCGTCTTAAGCCGCCATTGACTTTTGTTGACTTTTTCCCTATACATCTCATACTACCACTTAACCTATTTCTTCACAACTCAAACACAACACTTACTTCATCACAAAGAAACCATCAAAACCCCTGCCTCCATTTTTGATCCAATCTTGGAATCTTCGTATCTCATTCGTTTCTTGCTCATATTCTCGTAAGTTCGTCTTATTCTTCCCCTTTTACCTTCCTTTATCCGTATTGGTAATAAAATTACCGTCTTTCTCGCTTTTCAAACTTTCCGTCTTTCTCAAGGTGAAGTAAATTCATCTTTTATGATCTATTTGTAGGTGGTGACCTCCAAGATCCCGACAAAGACTATTTCCTAATAGAAGAGGACCTTGACGCGGAGTGAAGACGCAATAAGGTAACGGTGAAGGGTTACTCGATATCATTTACGTGCTTTACATGTTATCTATGCTAGGAATCGTATTTAGAATACGATTAGTGAGTTTAGTAATTGTGTTGACGATGGTATATATCGTTTGTTGAGAATTTATATGAGAATCTATGCTTTATGTTGATAATCGATAATTGATAAATGTTGAACCTTAGTTGAAATGGTGAATTTCGTGCTTATAGACCCCAGCCGGTCGACCGGCAGCCGGTCAGACCACCGGCTGGGGCACTGGCTGTATATTATTGCATATTACGTGATTTTTAAAGTATGAAGTTGGGCTCAGCCGGTCGACCGGCAGCCGGTCAGACCACCGGCTGAGACACCCCTCTTTTCTCTTTGTTTTTCCTATGTTCCTTTGGTCCCAGCCGGGTAGCCGGCAGCCGGTCCACCTGACCGGCTGGGACACTCTGTATTTCAAAGTTGGTTTTCATATGATAGTTGGCCTTAGCCGGTTGACCGGCAGCCGGTCCACCTGACCGGCTGGCTCCTGCTGGATGTTGTTTGTATTTCTTGTTTGCGATTTCATTTATAATAATTCCGATCGTTCGTTTATCGTATAATTTTACGTAGTGACTTATAATATTAATGTTTTGAATATTTGATATTTCATTCGCTTGTATCACATGTTTTGTGACGGTTTTTGGTATGTTTCACTTTGAGTCGGTTTTTACAAATGATACGGTTTGAGCACTATTTTGTCTTGTGCTTTGTACTCTCATTCCCTTGGCTACCTCCACGTTCGTAAGGCTGGAATGTCGGAACGGGGATGTATCCTACTGCTTAATTGCATGTGTTAGTGGGCATACGACGACGTTGTTGGGAGTTGAACGCTTGCGTTGATCGACCCGGCCGTCAAATGTTGTGTAACTTTTGCGAGGTGGTGTTATTTTCATGTAGCGTAAACCCGCTTGTTATGGGCTTGTGCTCTTTTCCGCCTCTTTGTGAATTGATCTACCGTTAGGGTACTCCGCGTCTATGATGGAACCGAGTCTTGGATTGCGAAATGTTTATCGCATGTTCGAATCGGAAAATGTGATTTCCGAGAATCTGGCCAGGTTTAGCCTAGGACCGTATTAGTAATCGTCGTGCTACCAGGAGGATTAGTCCACATATACGAAATGTTGCAAATATCGTGATGCCGTTTCGGGAATGGGGATCCTCCGTGGATGCCTTTCATCATACTTTGCCCTGTACAATACACGGTTCTAGTTGCGTTTCATTTACCGTGAGAGATGTCGTCTTGGTGTCGTTGTATCTATCTAATGCGTGTGTCATGATGATATTCATGGCATTGCATGACTTGGCATGGTTTGTTTGGCGAGTCTCAGCTTAGCAAACTATACCGCTAACTGTGAGATGTAGCCCTAGTGAGCGTATTCGGTTTGCCTAAGAGTGTCTTCGTCCCCGATCTTTGACTAACATGATGGATTCGGATTTGTACCTCTTATGCTCTTAGCCTTAATATTGATGTCCTATTATCTTATGTATTTCACATGTAATCTCTATATATGTCATGATTTACTTTGTTTTCCTTTTATTACGTTTAATGCGATATGGCTGGGAGAACCCGGAGTTACTCCCCACTGATTGTGGCGTTCATGTTTTTCATGGATGAACAGGTTGCTTGCATGGATGGCTTTTTGCTTATGCTATTTTTGGGTTTGGGTGTGAGCTAGCGGGCGTTGTCCCTGGAAGTTTCACCTCTAGACGATTTTAGCTTATTTGCTAAACACTTTGACATTTATCATATTTTGAGAGACATCGTCTCTTTGTTGTATTTCATACTTTGGTTTGTAATATTTGACACTCCTCGTATACTTCTTCTTGCATGTATAAAAGTTTTTTAAAAACTTCATATTTCCGCTATATAATTCACATGCTTGTATGTTTTATATTTCCGCATTTGCGAGGGTTGTCACAGTTGGTATCAGAGCTTTATCACTCCCGACGCACACACGTGAACCCTAAACTTAAACTACTTGACATTGAAATAATAAATGAGAGATGGGTAGAACTTAAGGACTTTACATGATAGTCTATTTGTTTATGCTAATTTATAGGAGTAACTTAATTTGTTTTTGTTTTTTATGAAGATGGTTAGACCACGTCTAGTTGAGAACGTTATGTTGGAAGCTCTCACTAAAGTGCTGAAAAATTAGCAAGATGCGGCTTTAGCTCAAGCCAACAACCAAGTTCCCCCTAGAAGGGAAGATAACCATCAAGGTGGCTATGCATGGGTAGCAAGACAAATAGCAAGGAGTAAAATCGTACCTTATGGTGGAGAACCGGACCCCACGGAGTTATCTGATTGGTTCCGTAAGATGGAGAAGCAGTTTGATCTATACCAAGTCCGCGAAAAGGACAAGGTGAGGATCGCAAAGCACTTCCTGGTGAGGGAAGCTGATAACTGGTGGGCTATCACAAGTGCCACCGTTGTTCTTGAAGAGGACTTCAACTGGGCTTGTTTAAAAGCTCTTGTGGAAGGTAGATTCTATCCTAAAGAGCTTAAACAACAAAGGCTCAAGGAGTTCATTGACTTTAAACAAGGCAACTTGTCAGCTCAGGACTTCACTACGGAGTTCAATAAGCTCGCTCATTTTGCTCCAAGACTTATCCGAGATGATGAGGACCGAGCGTTCTATTACCGAAACAAGTTGAGTGTCGTTCTGCAAAGTAAAGTGAGGAGGAATACTACCTCCTTTGGAGATCTTTATGATGATGCTTTGTGGGCCGAGAATTCTATGAAGGCTATTAGAGATGAAGCCTTGATGAATAATCCCTCTCCTTCTTATGTTCCTAGGCCAAATGTTTATGGGAAGAGACCGTTTATTCCGTCTTCCTCTAATTCTTATGCTAACAAGAGGAGATTCAATCCTCCTTCCAATGCAAATACAAGAAATCCTGCTCCTTTTATTCCTAGAGCTACTTCAAATGTGGCTCATAGGCCTTATGCTCCTCAAGCTCAAGCTCAAGGTCGTCAATGTAACCTTTGTAGACAACCATACCATCCCGGTGTGTCTTGTACCAAACGACCTTATGTGTGTTTCTTTTGCCAAAAGGGTGGTCATCGTTATGACGATTGACCCGATCGAAAGTTGCCCCTTCCTTCTGCTAAGCCTAAAGGTTCTATCTTTGTCATGAGCCGTGCCGAAGCCAATGCTCATCCCGAGATCATTACGGGTATGTTCTCAATCTTAGAGCAACCGTGTCTTATTCTATTTGATACCGGTGCTTCTATGTCTTTTGTGTCATCGGCTTATGCTAATAAATTATCTATCGAGCCTACATCTAGTGAGGATACTCCCATATCCTTACCATCCGGAGAAATTATCTCTTGTTCTACTCTATATCCTAATGTCCCAATATCTATTGCGGGTTCTATCTTCCCCGCTAATCTCCTTAAATTTCCTCTAGGAGAGTTCGACATAATATTAGGTATTGATTGGTTAGCATTGTATCATGCTAGGTTCGAGTGTCGTTATCAAAAGATTTATTTAAAGAGTCCTTTAGGGGTTAGAATAACCTAGAAGGGATCTCATCCCCGAAAAGGTGTGTCTTTGATTTCCGGTATGAAATTGGTAAGTATGGTTAGAAAAGGTCACCAAGCATTCTTGTGTGTCGTGACTTCTTCAAATACCTCTTTGCCAAGCATTGAAGATGTGCCTATTGATCGAGAATTCGTTGATGTATTTCCCAAAGATTTGCCCGGGATTCCTCCCGAGCGTGATGTTGAGTTCTCTATTGATCTTGTTCCTGGTTCTGGTCCCATAGCCAAAGCTCCTTACCTTATGGCTCCGACCGAATTGAAAGAATTACGGAAGCAGTTAGATGATATGATTGAAAAAGGTTTTATTCGACCAAGTGCCTCGCCTTGGGGTGCTCCCGTTCTTTTTGTAAAGAAGAAAGATGGTTCTATGAGGCT